>OY660875.1:382500-470000 GCA_962446985.1 Xyrichtys novacula
TCTCTGTCCCTCTCTCTCTCTCTCTCTCTCTCTCTCTCTCTCTCTCCCTCCCTCTCTCTCTCTCTCTCTCTCTCTCTCTCTCTCTCTCCCTCTCTCTCTCTCTCTCTCTCAGGTCTGTTCTGGACCACAGAGATCCTTTGGTTGGAGATCCTCAGTAGGGGGTTTCAGAGCTGGGGGGTATCCCAGGAGACCACCAGGCCTCCCACCGGGCGTCCTGCCAACATCAGAGCCCCCCCCCCCATACTGGTTTTTGTTAGTGGGGGGGCTGGTTCCTCTTTAGCATAATTGAATTAAAAGGATTAAGACGGTTCCTGTGTTCCTCACATCTGGGCTCTCCAGGATCTTCAGTCTCATCAGGGTAAAACTGAAGAGGATGGAAGGATGAAGATCTACAAGCTTCAGACTCTGGGGGTCTGCACTGGGACTGGACTGGACTGGGACTGGACTGGACTGGGTGAAGTCCTGAACCTCTGAGAGGAGACCCTGATCCACTTTGAAGCATCTCAGACCGTACACACTCACTGAGACTTCAGGGGAACATGTCAGAGAGCCACAGGTATGGATGATCTACAGCGTCACTATGATGCACGTACACGTGCACGTGCACAGTGAACATGTGACACGTGAGTGTGAACAGGTTTACATCATGTTATCGACGATTCAACACGACCATGAGAACATGAGAACATGAACACAGACACAGATGAGGGCGCTGTGCTCATGGATTATTATAAATCTGCAGAGGACTTCACCGTCCATCACAGCAGACACTCAGAGAGGCCGCCGCCACCGCCACCGCCGCAATAAAGTTCCTTTTACCTTCTTAGAAGAACACATTCATCTGAACAATCAGAGAGGATCTAAAAATCTAACAGTGTTTATTGGTCTCATGTCTTTTCCAACACAATAATCTCCTGCATCTGTGAGGTCTTTGTGTCTCTTTGGCGTTTTGTCGTAAGGCGTCGCTCTAGAGAAAGACGACTGAATGGTCGTCTGTTTCGGCTCCTCGCTCCTCTCGGGGTTTGTAACCTTTTGCGTTGCGCGTGCTCTGCGGCGTGGCGCTGCTTCAGGTGGTGAAAAAGATTTGAGGTATTCCCCGACTTTGTGAGAACATGTACTCGACATAATTTACAGTCCACATTACTCTGCTTCATGTCCGACCTCCAAAAACCAAAATACCTCCACACCACCGACGTTTTCCTAACGCCAGTGTTGTGGTTGACATTGATGTGGTCATCTGTTGAGCCTTCATGGTCATTTCTGTCGGGGGTAGCACTCATTTTCTTTGTTTCTCACCAACAGTGCTGTCGGCTTCACCTGTTAAAGTGCTATGGTTGGGTGGAGCTGCTGTCTGCTACGACGCTGCAGTTGGTTGATACTTGGTTCTAATTCAGAACATGATTGGTTCAGACCCGGAGACACTCCCCTTTTCATTGGCTGTTCGTATAGTCGACCAAAACATGTCAGAATGACGACTATTGAAAAGGATATTGATCATGTTTTATATTGATATTGAGGGAAATTAATTTTGGATATATATCATTATCGTTTTATCGCCCAAACAATTCCAGCAGCACAGAACTGTAAAGAGTCAAAGGTTGATGAAGATCTGACTCCTGAAATATAAAGTCTGTCTTTATTATGAAGAGATTAAAAACCACAGAGTGAAAATCTGTGGAAACAGGCTGAACTTCAGCAGGTCCACTGTGTTGGTTTTAGCTCCACCACGTCCCAATTGGATTGTGACGGAGGGTCAGGAAGCAGCGGCCTGCAGATCAGAGGCTGGATTAATTGTTGACACTCTCCTAGTCCAAACACAACCTTCACTACCCCCATTACACACACACACACACACACACACACACACACACACACACACACTCACTCCCCTCCACAGCCAGGTCCTGACAGACACTTTGATTTATGTCTCGCCACCAACAAAAAAAGAGGACAAAATCAATTGGCTATTACCGCACTTAGCGCCGGCCTGTCACCACCTGGGAGTCGGGTGTTGAAAACAAAAGACAGAGTCCATACGAGTCTTCCAGACCACTCCATAGACCGGATCCCACAGGGGGACCCGGATCAGAGCTCCGTATACACAGAGTGTGTGACGCCATGTTCGGGTGGAGGTACCGCAGAGGTCAGAGGAGCCGGCTGTGAACGGAGTGACGAAGGATGGAATAACCGATGTGGGAGGAGAGAGAGCGACGAGGACGACCACGAAACCCTGGAGCAGATCTGCCAACGGGAGAGAGCTGTGGGTGAACCGGGCCGCTCTAAGACGGGCCCGGTTCTGAAGAGAGAAAGTGAAGGACTGATTGAAGATTCAAGTTTCTGAAAAAACTCTGAAGAACTGAAGGAGATTTAGAGTCTGAACCATCTGGACCGAGTCTGACCGTGTTTACAGTCAGTCTCAGTTTAATCAGACTAACCTCATAACTCGTCTTTTTCTCTGAATCAGTCTTCTCTCCTCGTCCTCGTTTACATGCAGCTGAGAAAACTGAATTATTGACGTGAACGTGTCCTCCTCCCCAACACTAGGGGGCGATATGGGTCTTTTCAGCGTCTCTGTTTCCGACCCCATCCAACCGTCAACAACAACAGCAGGTCGGTGTCAGACGTCAGAAGTGTCTACAACTGCTGCTGGGCATTTTGGAGAAACAAGAAGATGGAGCATCGTACAGCGTTGTTTTTGTCCGACATGATGGACGCGCTACTTTTTCTAAAGAGGAGACCAACGCTACTCCTCTACTCTGGGGGTTTGTTACGGGGTTACGGGGGCGTGGCTTCATACTCCGACTACGCTGGTCACATGAGAGAGAAGATTATAGTCGGACTAAGGTGTTTACGTGACCTTCAGTTGTCCGGTCTTTATCGGAATAAGACGATAATTCGGTTTTCTTGGGTGTCATGGAAACGGACTGACTGAGGCACCGGGTATGAAGAGGACCAATCAGAGGGCGGAGCTTATCACACCTGCCTTCTGCACAGGTGTGTTCAAATCAGCAGAACTCGCTGCAGCCCTCCTTCCCCCTCCTCTCTCCTCCTCTCCTCGTCTTCTCTTCCTCTCTCTCCTTCTTCTCCTCCTCTCTTCTTCTCTCCTCCTCCTCTCCTCTTCGTGTACTTTATAAACTTTCGGAGCGCCCTTTTTAAAAACGTGTACTTCCTGTTTTTTCTGTCGTGAAGTCTTTGGCGGCGGCGGTGTCAGATCTGATGATGAAGCTCTCCTGATCACGGTCCTCTCCTCTGACATAATCGGACGCCGTCAGCTGTTTCAGGTCGGCTGAAATACTCCCCTGTAATCTCGCTGCACCCGCCACCCCCTCCACCTTTGTCTGACCCTCTGTCGTCCAATCAGAGCTGTCCGCCGTATTTGTTCGTTTTATCCCCGGTGGAAGCTATTCCAGGCATGCATCATGCAAGCAACAGAGAGATATTTTTATGGTCGGCCTTCAGGGGGCGGGGCTGAAAGAGGAGGGAGGGAGGGAGGGAGGGAGGGAGGAGGTGCATGATTTAGGAGCCATGACAGTTGTGATGTAATAAAAGTGAAGTCAGATACTGAGGAGAATAACCACGATTACAGCACGCCATCCTCTTCTCTCTCACCTTATAAGGGAGCGTTGAACGCCACACTGTTGTCGGCGGTGAAATGGGCCACATTGCATCACTCTCTCCCCCCTCCGTGTCATCTCGTCCCTCGCCAGCACAGGAACCATGTCTGACCCAACAACTGTGTGTCTGCCAACTGGAATGCAGGCCAGGGTCAGCGGCGGGGGCCTCATGGCCTCCCAGGGACTATTCTGAGAGCAGGAGCTCATCTCTGTTCTAACCCTATACTGGCGTCTTGTGACTGTGGTTAAAAACGGCCCGATGTGCTCACCGACCGCCGCTAAAAACAATATCACCCCCCCACCCCGCCCCACCCCCGCTCACTGGGGAGCTGCAAAGGAGAAACTGAGGGATGATGTGAAGGAGCCTCATGTGGTCCCTACAGCTCCTCTGACTTTTCTGCAGCGTCAGCATCGACGTCTTTACAGCCTCGCCGTCTTTACAGCCTCGGCGTCTTTACAGCCTCGGCGTTTGGCGGGAAAAACTTGGACCATGAAAACACGCATTTTTAACCTGGGGGGGTGGGGGGTTAAAGGAGCAGTGGGACAGCAGGTTCATGTGGGTTTTATAACAGGCTCCACAATCTGAAAAGCATCATGAGCCCCTCTTCCTGTGAGCGCGCTCTGTAATCACTGTGTATTTAGCGTTATCTTTAGAGAGCTGGCCCGCCTCAGACCTCTTTACGACGACACTGTAAACTTTAACGGCCGGGTCTTAGTGCCTTCACTCCACGCCACACACCCCAGGGAAGAACACAGCTTACCCACACAGCTCACAGGATCGCACGCTGAAAGCTTCTGTCGTCCATCTCTGCACATCCTGATCCTGATCCTGATCCAGCTGCTCGGACACCAACACCACACACACACACACACACACACACACACACGTCTTTATCTCTGTATGTATCTACAGGGAGACTCTCCACACACACACTTATGCTCTGTATCTGTGTGTGTATTATATATATTTATATATACACGTGTATTACATACATTTATAGAAACATATATACATATATTAATTATATATATACATATGTTTGTCATATACATATATATTATATACATAATTATATTATATATATACATTATTATATATACCTACATGTATATTTAAATAAACATGTATTTTATATCCATATAAATATGTGAGTGTTTTATACTATCTCTAAATATCTTACTGAGGTCACATTAGAACTAACCTTATTGTTGATTGATTTATCCGATATGTGATCAATGAATTCAGTGGAAACGATCAGTGTGATCTGGATCAGGTTTTTATGGATTATTGGTGTATTACTATCAGGAGATTCTGATCAGATCCGCCTGTTTTTCAGGGACCGGACAGAGACCCTGAGACTCTGACCCAAACTTTGGACCTGATCACACCCTGACACCTGAACACGTCTGGATCCTGTGAGGGATCACAGCGTCAGTCCTCAGACCCTCCTCAGACCCTCACAGCCCTCAGACCCTCCTCAGACCCTCACAGTCCTCAGACCCTCCTCAGACCCTCACAGTCCTCAGACCCTCCTCAGACCCTCAGTCCTCAGACCCTCCTCAGACCCTCACAGTCCTCAGACCCTCCTCAGACCCTCACAGTCCTCAGACCCTCACAGCCCTCAGACCCTCATGTTATCTTTAATAGTCCAAATGAATCCATACGCTCACCGACACATACCTGCTCTAATACTAAGTCCAGATGGTAGAACCCTGTTTTCTCATTGGTTGGAGGATATAAATACACGGATGCCCAATCCCCGTTGGCTGAGCTCTTCCTTCGTCTCCAACAGGAGCTGCTTTTTCTCCTCCGCTCTGCGTGTGATGGAGAGGCTCCTCGCTGTTAAATCATCTATTTCATGAGTTTCTGTCTCTCTGTCGGGATTAAAAAAAAACTCTTGGAGGAGGCTATTAGAGGCCGGCTGTGTTAATGCAGCCACCCATTAAAAAATCCCCACAGAGCTGAGGAGAGTGGACTGATACACTCAGAGTGTCTGCTGCACATGCACACACACACACACAGCCATGTTTTATTTTCTAACCAGCGCCTGCTCCACGTCTCCAAATCAAACCTCTGGATCAGAAAAGTCCGTGTTTCTCAGGAGTGGTTGGGCGATAAACCTGAGTAACACAGGCCCACAGCAGCAGCAGCACCTGTTCCAACACTCAGATTGCAGCAGCCCCAAGATAGCGGTCATCTCCGAGCGCCGCCTCACGTGAGCTCCTGTGGGCCGGGACTGAGCCGCCTTCTGCTGCAATACAAACAGGACTTTTATAGGCATGTTTACGAGCTCGTCGCCGTCCCCCCGTTTAGGGACAGGCCGGGTTGAGCGAGGCTGAGGCCGAGCTAGGCGAAGGGGGGGGGCAGGCGAGGATTGATGTCAGGCAGGACGGTCCGGCCCTGTCTGGGCGTCTGGGTCGTCTACCACGGCCTCTGCTCTCTGGTTTCAGCTCGGGTTGCTGTTTCATGTGGGCTCTCCTGCAGGGGGACACTAACTGTCAACATCGCTCCTCTGTGAAAGCCAGAGGTCGGCGCACACATGTGGTCCGTACTGGGATGGACCGTGTAGAGAGGGCACCCTGCTGAGAAAGTGAAGCCCATAAATACGAGCTGTGATCGGACGGCGGCGGCGCAGTCACACGGTCTCGGGACAGGAGGAGATTAGCAGAGGGACGGCCGCTCTCCTCGCCCCGACACTGAGCGGCGTGACTGCAGCTGTGTGAAAGGCCAGATGAGGCCCCGACTCCACGGGCTGAGGAATCATTATGGGCTCATAAAGGGCCCCGCGCCAAGCCTCCACTCAATAAACCCCCGTCCACACGGAGCCAATGCAGCTGATTAATTAGTCAAGCAATCAATGCGCTGCGCCTTCCATCCACTGATTTCCTCGAGCTTTTTGCACAGGTACTGCTGCAATTACTGCACGCACGCACACACACACACACATGCATGCTGTTAGCAAGAGAGCATCCACACAGACGAGCAATTACACCGGCTTCTCCGCTCTTCACTCACACACACACTTACCTTCCAATGATAATGAGACACAAAAACAAAGAAAAACACTTTGAATTGGGGATAAGAGGCGACGGAGAGAGAGAGAGAGAGAGAGAGAGAGAGCGAGCGAGAGAGAGAGAGCTGGGGGAATAAGTAAGAAAGTTCTCACCTTCAAAGCGGAGAGAGCGAGCTGGCTGTCAGTCAGGAGAGGGAGGGGCCATTTGAAGGATCAGTCATCCCTGACAGCGCTGTCATGGAGAGCCTTAATTAGCCGGGATTACTTCCTCACTTAATGAAGCATGCGCCGCTTCGTCTCGGACCGAGAGCTGCCCCCCCCCCCTCCTCATACAGGAGACTTCTCATGGAGGCTCTGCTGTCCCTCCTCCTGGTCCACCTGGGCGTGTGTTCAGCTCCCCCTGAACATCGTGTCTGAGCGGACATCAGCGCCACTCTCAGAGTCTCTGAGGCCTCGTCCAGACGGAGACAAAACCACCTCCGTTTAGTTCTGAAGAAGTCAAGACGGAATCTGTTCAGGAAATATCGGCATAATCACGAAAACGACTGAGAACGATGTAACACATACGCCAAGCCAGTAAGTGGCGCTGTAACGCTGCCCCGGAAACACATCAAAAGGCAGAAGAAGAGTCTGGAGCACGGGCAGAAAGAGTGTTTTGGCCCGACCCCCACACGCCGTTGATTCTGTGTGGATAAAACGCCGATACAACAAAAAATCGTCTTAAAATGGCGTGAACAGACGCTTCTGATGAAAGTGACGCAGGAGGTCGAAAATCTTTACAGTGAAACATTAACGACAGTTTAATAAAAACGACTTTCTCACCTGTAAAAACTCGCAGTTCTCCTTCTTCGACTCGTGGTCATGTGACCTTCTGATTCTAGTATTCGCCATATTTCAGAACATCAGCGTGTTACGAGAGTTAACAGGAACGGGTCGGTCCGCTGAGGTCGGACTCACCGACGACCACCTGCTGTGTCTCAGTGACCCGGGTCAGTCAGGTCCTCCTGTGATTGGCTGATCTCCATCACATGACACAAGAGTCAGAGATGGGACAACAGAGGGACGGTCATGTGACCAGACTCTGGTGATAAGACGGCGTAGACGTCACAGTCAGTCCGTTTCCATGACACTCGAGAAAACCGAATTATCGCCTTATTCCGATAAAGACCGGACAACTGAAGGTCATGTAAACATCTTAGTCCGACTATAATCTGAGTTTAAGAACTCTGATTAAAACACCCAGATAATGAGATTGGAATTAGATTTTCTCTACCATGTAACCAGCGTAGTCGGAGTATGAAGCCACGCCCCCGTAACCCCGTAACAAACCCCCAGAGTAGAGGAGTAGCGTTGGTCTCCTCTTTAGAAAAAGTAGCGCGTCCATCATGTCGGACAAAAACAACGCTGTACGATGCTCCATCTTCTTGTTTCTCCAGCAGCAGTTGTAGACACTTCTGACGTCTGACACCGACCTGCTGTTGTTGTTGACGGTTGGATGGGGTCGGAAACAGCGCCGCTGAAAAGACCCATATCGCCCCCTAGTGTTGGGGAGGAGGACACGTTCACGTCAAGGAGAGAATTAGGAGGTTAGTCTGATTAAACTGTGACTGTAAACGGACTGACAGTCGCCCGGCGTTTGGGTGGAGGACACTCCAACCAAGAACCATGATGGTGACGACCTGCTGAGACCAGGTTTGGGTCTCAGTGTAACTGTCCGACTTAAGTCTCAGAGACGGTCAAACAGAAACATGAGCTGGTTATTGATCATGATCAATGATCGTTTTTACTCTGATCCTTCAGACTTTAAAATCATAAAAGGAGGAACCATCTCAGACTGTTGGAGGACCGCTGCATGATGGGAGACTTGAGTGTGACCGTGAGGAAAGGGTGAGGACGGGGAGCAGCTGAGAGTGAGGATGGAGAGGGCTGACTAATAAAGCAGTGAGAGGATGAAGGAAGGAGGAGGAGGAGGAGAAGGAGAAGGAGAGAAGTGAAGGAGAGGTACAGGCTCCAAGGAGCAAGGAGAGCAATTTACCGCCACAGCGCACACAATGTCCCCTCCATGCCTGTGGGCCATGTGAAGACTGCTCCTTCAATTACACTTCACACCGGACGGGGGGGGGAGAGAAAGAGAGGGAGAGAGAGAGGGAGAGAGAGAGAGAGAGAGAGAGAGAGAGAGAGAGAGAGAGAGAGAGAGACGACAGAGTCTCCCCCGTCACTAACCCCCCCCCGACTTTGTCTCCTGACAGTGAGGTCGGATAAATCCGATCGTATCACAGATATGTTCGTACTTGTTTCGTACTTTTTTAATTGTCCCGCCCCCTGACAGAGACCCCTGCTGGTGGTGTGAGGTACGACAGGTCTGTGACCGAAATCAAAGGTTAATGAAAAGTTGAAGTTTGAGAAGCTGGGGGGTTGAGAGATGGTTGATATGTGACAGAGGAGATTGATGTTTGAGCTTCTTTATCTCACACTAAACCAGGTAGTTTTTTATTATGGCCTGAAGCTAAAATGGAGGAAAACAATCTATCAGTTATTTTAGTTTCAGCTTTTAAGGCGGATCTGAAACTCGCTGACAGAAGATCTGATCAGATCTGAGAAGGTTTGGGAGGAAATTAGACGAAAATCTGAACTCCAGCGTGAGACGTGATGTTTGGAGTTCAACTTTTGTTTAGGAGGAAAACTTTTTACTTTAACGAGGTTCCTGTACCAGAGGGCAGGGGGCGCTCTATAACTGTACTTAAAGGAGCAGTCCACTCATTTCTATCCCAGCTCCATCAGAGTTCACGTTAGCCGGTACCTGTCTGTCACATGTAGACCACCAAAACATCTGACAGGAACTGGTCAGGGATCATCAACCAGCTCAGCAGGCCTCATGGGAAAAAAGGGGGAGTGGTCTCAGGTTTGGGGTCTTCCATGCTAGCATATGTTAGCGTTATTGGTGGGTGAAGTGAAGTCGGCTTTCTGACTTTTCGGCTTTCCCTCGAATGCACCACGACTCCTTCACTGATCGTTCACAGCAGAGGAGAAGAAAACACCATCAAAGTCCAAAACCAGGTTCAGACACGACAAAGACCACGTGGTCTTTGAACGTGGCATGGTTGTTGGTGCCAGAAGGGCTGGTCTGAGTATTTCAGAAACTGCTGATCTACTGGGATTTTCACGCACAACCATCTCTAGGGTTTACAGAGAATGGTCCGAAAAAGAAATAATATCCAGTGAGCGGCAGTTCTGTGGGCGGAAATGCCTTGTTGATGCCAGAGGTCAGAGGAGAATGGCCAGACTGGTTCGAGCTGATAGAAAGGCAACAGTGACTCAAATAACCACCCGTTACAACCAAGGTAGGCAGAAGAGCATCTCTGAACGCACAGTACGTCGAACTTTGAGGCAGATGTGCTACAGCAGCAGAAGACCACGCCGGGTGCCACTCCTTTCAGCTAAGAACAGGAAACTGAGGCTACAATTTGCACAAGCTCATCGAAATTGGACAATAGAAGATTGGAAAAACGTTGCCTGGTCTGATGAGTCTCGATTTCTGCTGCGACATTCGGATGGTAGGGTCAGAATTTGGCGTCAACAACATGAAAGCATGGATCCATCCTGCCTTGTATCAACGGTTCAGGCTGGTGGTGGTGGTGTCATGGTGTGGGGAATATTTTCTTGGCACTCTTTGGGCCCCTTGGTACCAATTGAGCATCGTTGCAACGCCACAGCCTACCTGAGTATTGTTGCTGACCATGTCCATCCCTTTATGACCACAATGTACCCAACTTCTGATGGCTACTTTCAGCAGGATAATGCGCCATGTCATAAAGCTGGAATCATCTCAGACTGGTTTCTTGAACATGACAATGAGTTCACTGTACTCAAATGGCCTCCACAGTCACCAGATCTCAATCCAATAGAGCATATTTGGGATTTGGTGGAACGGGAGATTCGCATCATGGATGTGCAGCCGACAAATCTGCGGCAACTGTGTGATGCCATCATGTCAATATGGACCAAGCTCTCTGAGGAATGCTTCCAGCACCTTGTTGAATCTATGCCACGAAGAATTGAGGCAGTTCTGAAGGCAAAAGGGGGTCCAACCCGTTACTAGCATGGTGTACCTAATAAAGTGGCCGGTGAGTGTATATGATAATGATTATGATCATGTCTGATCTGAGATTTCTGTGTGAGAGAGAAAACCTCTGAGCCCTAAAGCTTTACCCAAAAATCTGCGAACTGCTCCTTTAAAACCGTTTTTTTTTACCTCACTGATGGAAATATAGACATACATGTTCCTAGATGCTGCTGCAGGATCATCCACAGGGGCGTGAAAAGGCTGCAGGGACGAAGATGGGGGCTCCTGATTGGACAGGACATCAGGCTCACAGAGACCTCCAGCAGGCTGCTGTCAGCTGACCTGATGAAGTGATAGAGAGAGCGCCGCCTCACAGCGACCACGGCGAACAAATATGAAGCCGGCAGAGTGGCTGAGCGAGGGTGACAGGAGGGCATGTTCTAATACACGCCACACTCAAGATGGAGGCACAACCTCCCCCTTCCTCCCCCAGCTCCCCCCTCAATACGTCTCCACTCAAACATGCCCACCAGGCATGAACCGGCCAATGAGGAGGAGGCGGGGGCGCTGGAGGGAGTGAGGGATGGAGGTGGAGGTTTGGGAGTGTCTGGGGCGGGAGGCGGAGGGCTGGGGGGGTGTCTGTATCAATCCGTCACAGGCTGACAGCTGACTCCTGTGCCCGCCATGGCCACGGGCAACTGACCAGAACCAGGCCAGAGCAGGCCAGCTGTGTGTGTGTCCATGTGTGTGTGTGTGTGTGTCCGTGTGTGTGTGTGTGTCCGTGTGTGTTTTCAATCCCAGCAGCCCGCCATCATAACCACACAAAAATACGCTTTCTTCCGTCATCTTCCATCCAACGGTTTCCATATTGTTTCTCGCCGTCATCCTTCCTCCCTCTCTCGCCCTGCCTCCCTCTCTCACCCTGCCTCCCTCTCTCACCCTGCCTCCTCCTAACCCTGCCCCCACCCCGGCCTGTCCCTGACATCTTACAAGTCAATCAATCAGTTTTGGCGAGCTGGCATGAGAGCGCTGCATTTATCGTGAGCTGCACGCCCTGCCTGTCATACCTGCTGAAGTCTTTTTATTTAAAGTGACCTTCAGACCGATCTCCGCCCCCCTCCCCTCTGCAGAACCTCAGGTATGTGCATCAACATGAGCGTCCTCACAGACACAGAAACATCTGCTGTCTTTCAGTTCCACCTTCAGCCGCTCCTACCTGGACTCTCCGTCTGAAAACAACAACACTGCTGCACCTGACTGTGTGTGTGTGTGTGTGTGTGTGTGTGTGTGTGTGTGTGCAGCAGGTTTGTAAAAACGCCCTCTGCATTTACAATAGGGTTGGGCGAAAAAACGATAAGAACAACGATACAACTGCAGCGTCGTAGCAGACAGCAGCTCCACCCAACCATAGCACTTTAACAGGTGAAGCCGACAGCACTGTTGGTGAGAAACAAAGAAAATGAGTGCTACCCCCGACAGAAATGACCATGAAGGCTCAACGCAAAAGGTTACAAACCCCGAGAGGAGCGAGGAGCCCATGGCGCCTGAAACAGACGACCATTCAGTCGGCTTTCTCTAGAGCGACGCCTTACGACAAAACGCCAAAGAGACACAAAGACCTCACAGATGCAGGAGATTATTGTGTTGGAAAAGACATGAGACCAAGAAACACTGTTAGATTTTTAGATCCTGATATTGATCGATATCAGCTGATAGGAAATAAATATATCCTGATAAACTTTTTCACGTATCGCCCGGCCGTAATTTACAGCATGAAGATCTTCACAAGTAAAGACTTTGTGTGAAACTGTGGAAATGATCTTATGTTCTTTATGGATGCTTCATTAACACTTATATATATATATATTTAACACATGTATATATATATATAAACGTGTGTGTGTGATCTAGTGTCCATGTTGGTTTTTTAAGGTTCTGAAGTCACTGAGATCTTTTCGGTCTGTCGTCCGTCTCCTCTCTCTCTCTCTCTCTCTCTCTCTCTCTCTCTCTCTCTCTCTCTCTCTCTCTCTCTCTCTCTCTCTCTCTCTCTCTCTCTCTCTCTCTCTCTCTCTCTCTCTCTCTCTCTCTCTCTCTCTCTCTCTCTCTCTCTCTCTCTCTCTCCCTCTCTCTCTCTCTCTCTCTCTCTCTCTCTCTCTTTCAGATTCTTGTGCTCCACATGTTTCAGTGTTTATTACACACACTCGCTCCAACTTCACACACACACACACACAGATCTGAGGAGGGCCCTGTGCTTTAACCCCCCCCACAACCCCATTCTTCCACAAACCCCCTCCCGCCCCCCGCCCTCCCGCCCCCCCACCCCTCCGGCTCCTGACAGTAGCTCAGCAGGAGAGCACAGCCCTGATGGATGCCACAGATGGGCCTTTCCCTCGGAGCTCGCAGCCTGGGCTCAGTGTGAGCTCGGCGGGGTCAGAAGCCAGGCCGGCCCCTGAGATGCATGTTGTAACAGGAAACAAAAGAAGGGCCCCCGTCCCCACCAACAGCCTCAGCGCGGCCTTTAAGCCCCCCCTACCACCCCCAGAAAACAGGGTGAAAGCTGTGGAGATGTGGAGGGTGGGCGAGTCAGAGGGGAGGGTTAAAGGGGGGGGGGGGCAGCAGCACTTAAAAACAAGGAGCTGTGATGGGACACTCTGGGGCTCTCTGCTCTTTGTCTTTCTGCTCTTTGTCCACATTGATGTGTGTGTCTGTGTGTGTGTGTGTGTGTGTGTGTGTGTGTGTGAAGTGGAGTTGTTGTTGTTTTGTTCGAGGTCCACCCATGTCCCCATGTCCCCCCCAAAGACCTCCATCAGCTCTCTGAGAGTCAGCTCCTCCAGGTCTGAAGCTGAAGGTATCTCCACCAGCATCTCTGCTGTCAGCCTGGACTGTCGGACCTCCACCCACTGGGTGGGACCAAAAACAGCGGAGACTCCAGATTCCTCCATCAGCTGATACACCCAGGTGGATGAGGAGGTGGGTCACACAACATGAGGGTCCATGGAAATGAGAAAAACCTCCATATGATATATTACACGGCATGTTGTCCTCAGTGTGGATCAATAATATCTGATCATTTCAGATCAATGTCCGATTAATAAAGAGGATCAGAAGACAGAGACACACTGAACCAGATTATTGCTGATGTTTCTAGAAGATGTTGGCGGTTCCTCCTGACCTTCTTCTTCTGACAGTTTTAGAAACAATCACAGACCAGAGCGATCAGGACTGGGCGATAAACCGATAACGATATAAATCAATAATCAATTTTCCTCAAAATCAATATAAAACTGATATGCTCTTTGATAGTCGGCATTCTGACATGTTTTGATTGACTATATGAATAGCCAAAGAAAAGGGGAGTTTCTCCGGGTCTGAACCAATCATGGTTCATATATACATATATATATATACATATATATATATATATATATATACATATATATGTGTATATATATATATATATATACATATATATACATATATATACACACACATATATATGTGTATATATATGTACACATATATATATATACAGTATATATATATACATATATATATATTATCCAGGTCCCCTTTAGACTCTCATGTTTCGAGGTTTTGAAAAGGTCCACCTTCACGACCACGAGGGTTTCCTCCTGGTGATACAGAACCGCTGACAGTGCACCATGTGTGCGCACGCTTAGATTTGGTGTGTAAGTGTAACTGAAGCGTTTGTGCGTCCTGTTGTGTAGTTAGGAGCTGCATGAGTTTAAGAGCGCTCTGTGAACAAATCTACAACATGAAGGATGCTTCAAACAGAAACAGGCACATAGAGACAGTATATAAATAGACCTCCCACCTCGTCTTCTGTCAGTGTGTGTGTGTGTGTGTGTGTGTGTGTGTGTGTGTGTGTGTGTGTGTGTGTGTGTGTGTGTGTGCATTAAGTCAGACTAAGCTGATCCTAGTTAGATTCCAGCCTGTTGGAGCTGAGAGGGCTGCTCAGCCTCTGGCTATCCACTAAATTAAAGGCCTAATGCACAATCCTCGGTGCAGACTGACAAACTAATGAAATGGAGAAGTAGGAGCCCCCGGGAGGATTGGGCGGCAGATGAAGACGCCTCCAATGAGGGATTCAACCCAGGAGCAACCTCCACACCTTGTCTTTTCCCTCCACGCCTCACTATCTCTCTCTCTCTCTCTGTTTCTCGCTCGCTCTGTCCATTATTCTCCTCCTATCACACTCTTCCTGCAGCTCTGCACAAACCCAAGAGTGTAAACAGCAGGTCTGAGTGCAGGAGAGCTGCACTTCACTCCGCCTGTGTGTGTGTGTGTGTGTGTGCGTGCGCGCTCACACACAGAGATGGAGAGGTGTGGCAGGTTTTTTTGGCAGCCTCTGTTTGTCGCCCCTGAACATGGCGGTCCCAGCAGAGCGGCGAGCAGACTTAACCCACTAACCTTGAAAGAGGTGCTTTGTCTATAAATAACTGGCACCAATTAAAGCTGTTTTTCTGAGTCCTCCCCACCGAGACCCGAACCTCCCGCTCCCCGACCACCGGTCTCTGGAGCCACACGGAGCAGGAGCCACAACCCTGCTAATTAGAGGGACTATCATTCACCTGGCCCTGTCGTCACACACAAACACACACAAACACAAACACACACACAACTACATGATGCATAAGTCTTATAAATGCCAAGATCTGATGATGATGATGATGATGATGATGACGACACCTTCAGCCGAGGATTAGCCCTGAGGAGACGACGGCGAACTTCGGTCCATGCCCACTCCTTCGACACGCCGGTTTTATCAGAAGTGCCGTCAACAGGAGGGCGAACATCAGAAGAGGATGCGTCACGACCCTGCAGAGCTGTTGGCAGAGAGGACAGGGAGGTGAGGGGGGGGAGGAGGGCTGAGTTACACTTTAATTGCCGTCGCTATTAATTAGAAGTGGGAGAAATCTGTTGCGGTTAGGGTCTCTTCCTCCCCCCACCCCCCGGCTCTGTCGTCCTTATGAAGATATCTGTTAACATCTTAATTGCCGCCCGGTCGGCTGTTTTCTGTGGTGGGAGGGAAACTCAGTTAAACCGTCTGAGATCCAGTCAGACCGGCTGGGTGACTGTTTAGCTCCTCAGACTCTCAGGTGTTGCTGGAGCCAACCTCAGGAAAACTTCCTCCACTCACTGATCACATGATCAGAGAGGCCCAATGAGCAGAAGACTGAAGCACGACTGAGGGAGGAGCAGAGAGAGGAGCAGAGAGAGGAGCAGAGAGAGGAGCAGAGGGAGGAGCAGAGAGAGGAGCAGAGGGAGGAGCAGAGAGAGGAGCAGAGAGAGGAGCAGAGAGAGGAGCAGAGGGAGGAGCAGCCGCAGAGACTCTGATCTGAAAATATTACAGAACATTTAAAATAATATCAGAGGACAAACGAAGATCTGCAGGTGAAACACCTCAGGGGTCAGAAATCCTCGTTAGGACGTGTCTGCTCAGCTGATCGGACTGTAACTGACCTCAGACATCTCCACCAGGAAGGACGACCACTGAACCAATACTGTCTGAAGACTAACGCCGAATTTTCACCGCATCCGGAACAGCAGATTCACGTTCAATCACACGACAACGAGTCGTCTCTATAAAGACAGACACATAGACATATAAGCAGTAGATTGTGTCCTTCCAGAGGAGGAAATCTACTTCTAGACTTCTAGAATCAGCATCTCCTCATCCATGGTGTCATCGGGGTGAAATGACGTCTAAAAACCTTTCACTTGTTCGTCTCCGCCCGTTTTGAAAGAAGTCGGTGTAAATCGACACGTTAACTTGAATGGTTACGATCAGCTACGATCGGAGGATACGACCTTTTAGGAGACGATCAGGATGAAGGTGGAGGTCGGGGGTTAGACTGTGATCCTCTGACTCAGACTGTATTTGTTTTGCCCTTCAGTCTCGTCTAAAATGGGAGGGGCCAAAATAAAAAAAAACACAGATTATAATAATAAGATTCATTCTATAAAGAGAGAAAAATAAAATTATATATAATCAAAGTTTATGAGACAGATTCACTCTAAATGAAAACCACAGGTCCCTCTCAGCTGTTCCTGTTATAACGGTAATTCAGTTTATGAGATTCTGGACCGACTAACTGACCCTCAGAGGGGGGCGGGGCCTGTTAGGGTCCACATCTGAAGATCCAGTCTACGGTCAGGATCCTCGGAGTTCTGGCGGCGCCTCCTTCACGCCTCCTCGGTGTGTCTGTCAGTGTCATGGCTGTGAAATCGCTCAGTCAGATGTTGATGATGAAGTGGGTCTAACCTAATGAATTCTATCTCGCTCATAAGTGGTTGACCCGCGGTGGATCAGAGGTTAACGCCGCCTCACCCCTCAGACAGCTCCCATTAGCAAATATACTGAGCGTTAACAATCGCCGTGTGTGTGTGTGTTAGTATTTGTGTGTGTGTTAGTATGTGTGTGTGTGTGTGTGTGTGTTAGTATTTGTGTGTGTTAGTATTTGTCTGTCACACACAGACGGACCAGCGCCGGGGCTGTCACTCAAACCCGTCCGTCCGTCCGTCCGTCTGTCAGACCCACTAACAGGCCTGCAGTCATCGGTGTGTCGTGCTAAATGGCATTTTTACACATTCATGCATCTGATTAAACTGGGGGGGGGGCATGCACCACACCCCAAAACACACACTGTAAACACACACTGTAAACACACACTTACACACACTCTTAACAGTTTCACACACACACACACACACACACACGTGCACACTAATAACCCCCCCTCTGACATTTGCAGTAACATTATTACAGGCCTCATTTGGAGCTCAGAGGCCCGGGGCGGGACAACGCTCCGTTCATCAGGTAGGCCGGACCACTTCAGACCGCAGGGTCAGGTAGGGTAGGGGGGCGTAAAGCTAAGGGGGGGTGGGGGGGTGTCAGAGCCTCTGGGTTTGACATTCACAGCACAACAGACAGCAGAGATGGATGCTGGGTAACATTCCATCCATGCACGCATGACAGAGCCCCTCCCTGCTGCACACGCCGCCGCCACCGCCGCGTTCAATCCCACATGTGACCTTTGAAGAAAACAAGGGTCAACTTCAGGGCTGTTTCTGTTCCTGCAGAGCTCCTCGCTCTGAAGGCAGAGGTGGTCGTTGACTCTGGTTTAGGGCGAAACAGGAAAGAGTTTATTATGATATAATTTTCATATCAGCTGATATCGATCAATATCATATAAAAATGAAATGTCACTGTGTTTATTGATCGCATGTCTTTTGTAATACAATAAGTTACCGTATTTTTCGCACTCTAAGGCGCAGCATCAATAAACGCGTCTATTTTCACAGATAAGGCACACCGGATTATAAGGAACATGAAGCCAAAATTAACAGTCAGAAAACTCAAACTTTATTTAACTCAATAACTCGGCGAGGCTACGCTAGCTGCTGCGCTAAAAACACGTTCCTGCATCGGTGAGGTCTGTGTGTCTCTCTGACGTTACAGCGTTACAGCCGAGCGTCTGTTAGACAGTCCACGGTGTTTCAGTGTTTCCAGGTAAATACCGTTCAGTTTTGTTGTTTTACGGTGAGTTCTCATTTGTCCTACGCTCATGAACGCACCATAGGTGTTCTGCTGTGATCGTGTTTGTGGGGCGCTCTGGATCAGGTCCAAACCTGAACAGGATCTAAATAGATAAAGTTAATGGATCAGCATCAGGGTAATCAGAACCTCTGTGTGGCTCCCTGTCTTTACCCTGTTAGGGTCAGAGGGCATAGAGTGTGTCTGTGTGTGTGTGTGTGTGTGTGTGAGAGAGTGTGTGTGTGTGTGTGTGTGTGTGTGTGTCTGTGTGTGTGTGTGTTACTTTTCGTGTAGATACATTCCATTTGACTCCCTTTGCACATTTCCTCCATGTTTGTGTGTATACAAATGTGTCTGTGTGTGTGTGTGTGTGTGTGTGTGTGTGTGTGTGTGTGTGTGTGTGTGTGTGTGTGTGTGTGTGTGTGTGTGTGTGTGTGTGTGTGCAGGTTAGATGGGGCTCACAGGGTCAGGAGATGCTGCAGGGCTCTGCTGACGGCTGCAGGAAACCAATCAACCTTGTCTGTGTATTCCCCGACCCGTCGTTTTCTTAATGACCCGCCCTGACAGGTCCACTGCAGCCACGGCCAACACACACACACACACACACACACACACACACCGCTCAATGGACGACCGGCCCCCATCAGCAACATGCTAATGACCCAAAGAGGGGGAGAAAGAGGGGGAGAGACAGGAGTGCTGGGATGAGGAATGGATCCAGGTGGGAGAAAAGAACGAGTGAAAACAGAGAGAGGTGAAACCGCCGACATTTTACCACAACTGAGGCGATCAGAGACGAGCTAACAGGAAGAGCTAACAGGGATGAGCTAACAGGAAGAGCTAACAGGGATGAGCTAACAGGGATGAGCTAACAGGAAGAGCTAACAGGAAGAGCTAACAGGGATGAGCTAACAGGAAGAGCTAACAGGATCAGCTAACAGGGATGAGCTAACGGTGAAGAGCTAACAGGAAGAGCTAACAGGAATCAGCTAACAGGGATGAGCTAACGGTGAAGAGCTAACAGGAAGAGCTAACAGGAATCAGCTAACAGGGATGAGTTAACAGGAAGAGCTAACAGGAATCAGCTAACAGGAATCAGCTAACAGGGATGAGCTAACAGGAAGAGCTAACAGGGATGAGCTAACAGGGATGAGCTAACAGGGATGAGCTAACAGGGATGAGCTAACGGTGAAGAGCTCATAAGAACAGGTAACAGGATAAAGAGAGCTCACAAGAAGATCTTCCAGTCAGAATCACTGGTTTGACTGGGACTGTCAGGACTTCTTGGAGCAGGTTTTAAAATATGAGAATAAAATCACAGATCTGAGCTCTGGTGTATCTACAGCTGTTTACTGTAGTTACTGTAATGATTACCGGTAAAATAATAAACAGCAGTAAAATGTCTGACGGTTAGAACTACCGGTTACATCTTTAATTCCTGTTAAAACCGTGTTCGATTGTCGCTCTCTGGAAAAGCTCACAGTGATTCTGCTCAGAGCTGAGAAGAGCCGCCGCCGAAACAGTCCCTCAGACACAGGCGCGTCGCACACATGCGCACAAGTATGCGCACAAGTATACAACTTGTTAACATGGTGGAGGGCAGGTCTGCCGACCATGTTGTAGAGATTTTTCCGCCGTCAAAGAAAACAAAGTCCGAAGTCTGAGCGTATTTCAGTTCCTACAAAGACACAGAAGAGACACTGATGAAGGACGGACGACCAGTTTGTGGAAAATGCCCCGAAAAAATCTCAGCGAAGGGTGGAAACACTTCAGACATGATGTCCCATCTACGTGACAACCACCCAGACTGTACAGCCAGTTAAAGGAGCTACACCTGAACTACACCTGAACTACACCTTAGTTAACAGGTGGCTGTTCTGTTTCATACAGTCGTGTTGTTCTGGTTTATATTTGTAAGAGTCGATCTTTTTGAAGATTCTTATAATTTGCACAAAAATGAATGTCATTTTATTTAAACTTTATTTGTTTTTATGTTCGTGTTTCTGTCACTGACACGTGACTTTGTCTTTTGTTATTTCTAGTGTTGATGACCTCTGACTCTTTTAAGGCTCATCTTTAATATTTTAAGTTTATCGTTCCTGTTATTAAAGGTGAAGAAAAAGTTCATTCTGCGTTTTATTTTGATGGTTCTTTCAAAATAAAACTCTGTTAAATGATTTCAGGGCGTGTAGAAGGACTTTTTAAACATTTTGAACAGATTTCAAAGATACTGTGATAATTTTAGTCACAATAATCCTGATGTGAAACGTTCATATCCTTACATCCCTGATCTGTTGACTGTGTGGGTCAGATGTTACCATGGAGACATATTAGACAGACTGTTTGAATAGAGGGATAAATGTCTGTTCTTCATCCATTAAAGCAGACTTGGTAGGAACAGAATAAAACATTCATCATGTTTTTCTAAATCAGAGTAAAATCACTGAAAATAAAATCCACTTGGTCTCCTGAGAACAAGTCCTTCTTGGTTCCCTGAAGTTCTGGTCCTGGACTAACTGGGCACGTCTTCCCCAGAAAGATGAACTGAACATTTTCCTCGACGTCTGAGCTGTACGTCATAAAAATAAACACCAGCGCAGTTTCTTCTCCTTCACTCCTCCTGTCATCTCCATGAGGTCAGGATCATGCAGCAGCAGCAGCAGGTAACACACAGACGTGTCCATCACTTCACAGAGGAGAAGGTCAATTACTTTGCTTTTACTTACAGTCATGCTCACCGTGCTTTAATTAATGTCTCTCTTTATGTTGCTAAGATGACAGTAATGTCCATTAGCATCAAAACATGGAGCGTCTGCACAGAACCACCTCCTCCACGTCCTCCTTCACTCACTCCCATCAGAAAACCTACAAATAGAACAAAGAGAAGCTGCAGCAGGTCAACCTGTCACACTCTCACTGGAGATGTAATTATAAAAAAGTCCTCATCCTGACACCCAACACTGGCCCTGAGTCTAAAAGGAGGACCGTAGAATCCAAGGACAGAGCTTTTACATCTTATGAAACCATCTTCTCCTCCTCCTCCCGTTAAATCAGCATCTATCTGAATCAGATCTCTGCTGCACACAGACGTTCAGATGGTTTTACATGTCAGCCTGATCTCTGACCGGTTTTTCCTCATGTGAGGGGTACATGACGGGTTTCTATCACCAGGAGAAAAACGGCCAACACATCCTCACAAAGCCTGGATATCAACAAGTGTTTGTGTTTCATTCAGCAGGAGGAAAAAGGAGAAGACGGCAGAGTCAACAACAAACAGCTGTTTTTGTCAGACGTGGATTTATCTTCATTTTTGGTCTGAGAGCAGCTGCCTCTGTTAAAGGTGTTGTAGTCAGGATCTGAGTTAGTTCCAGTTTTTAGGAGAAATCTTGAACGTAAACTCTACCCCTCCCAACCAGTTTTCCCCTCAGCTCCTCCTCTTAAGCCCCGCCCACAAACAGACGCTCCTGCTCGCTCGTATCGATCCAGTTAAATTCAGATATAATGCAGATAAATACTTCAGATCATTACAAATGGGGCCCAGTCAAGGTGAAAGTCAAAAGCATTGGTGCGACTGTAGATGCCAACAGACTACCAGCAAACACAATGTTTGCAGGACTTCTACAACGAGGATAAAGTGACATAGTCCAGGACCCGAGGGAGGACGGTTTAGCGATGGTGCTACAACACGCTACAGCAGGTCCGTTTGACAAGAAACACTTCTGTTACAGACACTTGTCTTACTTTGTTAAAGCGGTTTACCTGTCCAGCAGAAAGGTTACAGGGTCACCAAGATCCCCAAGCGTCCCCCATCGTTTATGTTGACCCGGCTTTTTAGCTCTTGTCCGGTCTACCTCCGTTTTAAGCGCCCGTTATTCCTCCAGAGTCTCCGGTATTTACTTTGTTTTCTTGCTTGTGTCGGCAGTCGTGGCCAAAGGAGGATTCAGACAATTTTCCGAACTTTCTGGTTGGTTTCTACTGTCCGATATTGTAGCACGCTAACTTCGTTTGGGCTCCTGAACGACACGGGGGAGCAGCGTCTGCCTCACAACCAATCAGGTTAGAGGAGGTGGAGAACGGCTTTGTTTACAGTCAGAAAGAGCGGACCGCTCAAAAATGTTCAGATGTTGATGACACAGACATAAGAGAACACAGAGATATCGATATATTACCAAATAATCAATAACTAATAACTATTGACTGATATTTGAAGATTCTTCTTTAACAGACTCCTGTCTAACCCCTCCTTTAAGTTGAACGGTGAATCAACAGGCCTCCAAACTCCACCCCCACCTCGACCCGTCCACACTGCTGTTCCTCCCTCCGTTCTCCCCCCACTCTGCTGCGGGCTGCCGTCTGATCATTAAGGTCATCGACCTGAAATCTGATCGCAGTCAGTGAGCTCACCAAATGAGCCACCTAATATCTGAATCCTGCTGCAAGCCCAGCCTCTCAATGATGCTGTGTACATTAACCACATTAACACACACACACACACACAGAAACCTTATCTATCACTGAACACTGAGATTTCTCCTCCTGTTGTACCAGACTCAGCTGTGCTGCAATTCATCATCTTTTATTTAGAAGATGTACCGAGACCCGCGACGCTGCGAGGATGAAATGTGTCTGTAGAATAAATTGTGAATATTCTGTTTTCTCTGTATTTCAATCCCTGCTGTCATTATGATGCTGCCAGAATCCCCTGGCAGGCGCGAGGAGGTTTGGGACTTTTAAGCCGTTTGTTTCATCTCAGGTATTAACCCCAATTTTATACCTACGCAGAGAGATAATCATGGTTTCAAGCTGTTAGTGTTTTCTTCACACAGCAAATCTGCACACTTTTAATCCCTGGAAACTAATTAAGATTTATATAATCATCATTTTCGCCAGTTTTCGTTTAGTCACTCAGTGCGTGTGTGTGTGTGTGTGTGTGTGTGTGTGTGTGTGTGTGTGTGTGTGTGAGTATGAGTGTGTGTGTGTGTGTGTGTGTGTGTGTGTGTGTGTGTGTGTGTGTGTGTGTGTGAGGATAGGAGAAAAAAGCAGCAGAAGAAGAGAGAAGCATGTGGAAAAGCGACGCGTTGGAGTGAATGAAGGTGGAGCGTTGGACAAGGCTTTCTTTATGTGTGTGTGTGTGTGTGTGTGTGTGAGTGTGGAGGGGCTTCATGCTGCTGCAGAGCTTTGGGTGGGCACTGACTGACCAACCTCCTGAACCCCCTAACACACACACACACACACACTCACACACACACACACACACACACACTCCCCTGTCAGACCCTGGAAATACCTCACATTCCTTCCTCTTGGCTGACTGCTTCAGCTTCGCCCAGCAGAGATAACAAAGGAACAGGCGGGCGGCCCTGAAAACCAGCTCACGGTCCGACTGCTCGGCCCGGTTCAGAACTTATCGGGTCCATCCTGAGCAGAGATGTCACCGAGGGTTCAGCTAATGAGATGGTCTGAAGTGAACATCGGAGCGGCTCACCTGTGAATCTCATTTCACTGAAACTCCATCCTGCAGCAGCAGAACCGTGCTGGCCCGTCCTCAGACCCGGGCCCGGACTCAAACCTCCTGCAGCTCCAGCTCTACCGCTCTCCCCTGGGATGAGGTTTTCTCTTTCTGCCGGGCTCAGGTTGCCGGATCATGTGTCCTGGATTCCCTGGGTCTCTCTCCTCCTGTTTCACCTCCTCTTGGCTCCGGTCATCCACACTATTCACCCCTCTGCGTCTTCATCAGGCCCACAAAGAGGACCGGCTCACAGATGCACTGCTGCTCATTCAGCTCTGTGTTTGGGTCCACTGATGCACAATCAAGATCGAATCCACGATATTGCTCCAACAGGAGGCGGCAGATTGGTTTCCAGGGTCCACTTCATTAGGGTGTAAGAGGAGAGCCTCACCCCCGTCAGTCAGCTGATGCTCCAGCTGAAGTCCCTCAGAGCTGCCTGTGGACCAGGAGAAACTGGTCTGACCCAGGAGGCGCACAGAGCCGGGAAGAGTGCTCCCCAAAGAGACAGCGGGTCGAAATCAGCTGTGATTGAACCTTCGCCAACCAATGAAAACACAGTCTGTATTTACTCTGGACTCCTCGGTTCCTCCTTCCTCCAGTTTGAGGATTTGAAGCCGAAACGTTCTCAGTAATTCTGCGTTTTTTCTCCATTTCCTGAAACCAACATTGAGCAGTCGTGTTGTACGTTTTCAGTGTGAGAGTCTCTGTGATGACACTCGGCTCAAACAGCATATCCCCCGGTGATCTACTCAATCTCTGTCCTCCCATTGGCTGTATCAGGTGTCAATCATAGAAAACATGAACCCCCTAATAACTTTTAAAAATGGAGCTGTACAGAAAAAAGAGGACTTGAGCACAAACCAGTCCTTGTGAACCAAAATGATACCAGAACATAAGAAAGACAAGAATCAGAACCTGACCTTCAAAAATGTCTTCATCAGGATCCGGCCCAGTGGTCCGGTCTGACTCATTCTGGTTTTACAGATCTTCACTAACATAGATAACCAGGATCAAACCTCATGGTTACGGCTGGGCGATAAAACGATAACGATACATATCGAAAATTAATTTCCCTCAATATCGATGTAAAACATGATCAATATCCTTTTCAATAGTCGTCATTCTGACATGTTTTGGTCGACTATACGAACAGCCAATGAAAAGGGGAGTTTCTCCGGGTCTGAACCAATCATGTTCTGAATTAGAACCAAGTATCAACCAACTGCAGCAAAGTCGTAGCAGACAGCAGCTCCACCCAACCATAGCACTTTAACAGGTGAAGCCGACAGCACTGTTGGTGAGAAACAAAGAAAATGAGTGCTACCCCCGACAGAAATGACCATGAAGGCTCAACAGATGACCACATCAATGTCAACCACAACACTGGCGTTAGGAAAACGTCGGTGGTGTGGAGGTATTTTGGTTTTTGGAGGTCGGACATGAAGCAGAGTAATGTGGACTGTAAATTATGTCGAGTACATGTTCTCACAAAGTCGGGGAATACCTCAAATCTTTTTCACCACCTGAAGCAGCGCCACGCCGCAGAGCACGCGCAACGCAAAAGGTTACGAACCCCGAGAGGAGCGAGGAGCCCATGGCGCCTGAAACAGACGACCATTCAGTCGTCTTTCTCTAGAGCGACGCCTTACGACAAAACGCCAAAGAGACACAAAGACCTCACAGATGCAGGAGATGATTGTGTTGGAAAAGACATGAGACCAATAAACACTGTTAGATTTTTAGATCCTGATATTGATCCATATCAGCTGATAGGAAATAATATATCATGATAAACTTTCTCCCGTATCGCCCAGCCCTGTCATGGTCGCCTACAACAGTTTCAGAGTCCCCAGTCTGGGGGTCTGGGGGTCTGGACCTCCTTATTGAGGTTACAGGATGACTGTCTGTGAATGATCCAGTCTGAAAACCGTCCTCTGGTTTCACTGTGAGGTCACAAACACCACCGCCGTTTCTGTGTGAGTGAAGAAACGCCGTTTCCCAGCATCCTCGGTGACCTTCCAGTATCCGAGGAGACAGACAGACAGGAGGAGTCGCTCAGATTTGGGTGAATTTTGGAGGCGTGTGAAGAAATTAGGATGGAGGCTAACACGGCGTGGTGAGCCCAGCAGGAGGCTGGGTCCCCGGGGAGGGGTTTCCGATTATGGGCACACCCCAGGGCGAGACAGACAGGCAGAGCCACGCCGGGTTAACATGACGGTAACAGCAGCAGGCATCAGCCTCGCCCGCTCTCCTCGCCACGTCCTTGTGGAAATGCCAGACCTTTGGGTGTGGCGGATCGGGTTCTCTGGGACACAGTGGGTGGGTTCCTGTGGTGCTAACGTGGTCCGGCGGTAATCCCACATGGCACGGGCAAAGCCCCAGGTAGTGTTTAAGGAGAGCGGCGGCGGCAGCTCTGTGTCACGGCGAGCCGGGGCTAATGTGTCAGCTGGGTGTTTCCCCGAATCAGCCTCGGCCTATAGCGGGCGGCCCTCAACCACGACGGTCTGCTGAAGATGACATATGCTGAAGGCAGAGTGTGTGTGTGTGTGTGTGTGTGTGTGTGTGTGTGTGTGTGTGTGTGTGTGTGTGTGTGTGTGTGTGTGTGTGTGTGTGTGTGGTGGGCGCTCTCACTGATGGTGATGCAGTCCAGACATCTTTATTTAAAGCTGATGTGGTTAAGGTCGCCTCCTAAGCCGCCCTCTCCACGCCTCTGTGGTCTAAGCTGGTGTGAAGAGGTGTGCTAATCGCTCAGTCGTGTCTGCGTGCGAGCCGAGCGCCAGCTTTCCCCGCAGCCCGCCAATTTGATCACAGCTGATTAGAGACGCAACGGCTGCCCACGCGCCAAACAGGTAGATTAGTGCTGGATGGACGGACGGATGGAGGTTCGGCTGTTCGCTCTGAAGTGTTTCAGAGACCGGCTCAGAGCTTCTGGGTCCATGAGACCCGGATCTGAAATCCAGCAGCAGTCATCCTCCCTCCTCCTCTCGGAGCGGCGGCGGCGGCGGCGGCTGATGGCGCTGCCTCGGGCCTGTTGTGACTGGATGCTGCCGTCCAAGCCTGCATGTCAGTGTGAGACGGGCTCTCCCTGACCTCTCCAGCGCTGGGGGCCTCCCAGCCCTGAGGAGGGGCCCCCCTGCTCCATCACATCCCTTCCAATTACTGACATCCTGCCGCCTTTGAACACACAGGAATCATGGCGAAGAACAGCAGAGGTCAGACTGCAGATGGAGAGGGGTGGAAACAGCAGAGTCCGAGTCAGAGCGAAAGAAAGAGAAAAGGGGGGAAGAACGCTGAAAAGCTATTTGTGTCATTGATGCCTCTGTGGCCCCTCCACCTCCTCCACCTCCTCCTCCTCCTCCTCCATCCTTTTCAAGGCTCCTCACTCAACCCTAATCAGGAGCAACTGTTTCAACAACAAAGACTGAGGGGCGCTGAGAGTTAAAAATGAGCTCCTGATCAAAACAAAGAGCACCGACAGTCCCTCCCTCCCCCCGCAGAAACAGAACCGTCCGGGTCGATCCGAGAAGTGAGGACATGAAAACAGAACCGTGTAAAATACAGAACGCTCTTTACTACATGACTGATCCTGAGAGGACAGGAGGGCTGAGGGACGGACCAATCAGAGGCCGGATTCATCCATCTGTGGTCTGCTCTGAATCAGTGTTCGGCGGTCTGACGGTATAAAAGTGTAGAAATGTTGTTCTACCGTTTATACCAGAGAGAGAGAGAGAGAGAGAGAGAGAGAGAGAGAGAGAGAGAGAGAGAGAGAGAGAGAGAGAGAGAGAGAGAGAGAGAGAGAGAGAGAGAGAGAGAGAGAGAGAGAGAGAGAGAGAGAGAGAGAGAGAGAGAGAGAGAGAGAGAGAGAGAGAGAGAGAGAGAGAGAGAGAGAGAGAGAGAGAGAGAGAGAGAGAGAGAGAGAGAGAGAGAGAGAGAGAGAGAGAGAGAGAGAGAGAGAGAGAGAGAGAGAGAGAGAGAGAGAGAGAGAGAGAGAGAGAGAGAGAGAGAGAGAGAGAGAGAGAGAGAGAGAGAGAGAGAGAGAGAGAGAGAGCTGATGTCTGCGGCGTCTCTGAGTCAGTGTGGAGCCGTCTGTGCTCGCTAACAGGAAAGCTGAAGTGCGTCCGTTTGGGTGCGTTTCCGTATTTTCACCAGCGTGTCGTGCGGAGATTGTTCGCTCCGTCTGATTGGTCAGGTTTGGGTGCGCTCCCTATAATCACCAGCGTGTCCAGCAGACTGCTTGGCGTAGTTTAAACAAAGAAGAAGAAGAAACAGCTTCAGTGGTGGTGGTCATGGCGGACGCAGAGATTAGCGGGAGTACCGAACAAACGGAGGCGGCCTGATCCACCGACACGAGGAAGAGGAGGAGGAACGTGTTCGGAAAAAGGGCGTGAGTCGAGACATCGGTTTTCTGGAGATTCTATAGATTCAGAAAATCCGACAATGATCCAAAAACAAAACTATCAAAGATAAGGTGACCAGACGTCCATGATCTCCGAATTGGATGACCTGTCCCCGGCTAACGCTGTCTCCGAAAATGTCTCCGATTTAAGCGTTTCATGAATGAGAACAAAAATGTTGTGTGTGGGCTCGAACACCGGTTATTACAGTAGGTAATGACCGTTGTTCTAACCGGTTCTTCAGTGTCAGAAGGTCCGACTAAGAGTCTGAAGCTGGTGGAAGAAGAAAGGAGGAGCTCTGACTTTGTTAAACTCAGATCACTGTGGAGGAGAAGTTCTGTTGTCCAGATACTGACCTGTTGGAAGCTGATCTTCACCCACATCATGTTCTCAGGAGTTCAGGAGTTCTTCAAACAGTGGTGGCTGACGAGATCAGGCGTCAGCCGTCCTGCTGACAGCTGATTGGCTCAAACCGAGGTGAGTAACAGACGTTCAACTGTAACCTACATTCTTGTTTTCAGAATCATGAGAGACCATCAAGCTGGGACTGGTTTCATGGTACAGTCTGTGATGACTGTGTGTGTGTGTGTGTGTGTGTGTGTGTGTGTGTGTGTGTGTGTGTGTGTGTGTGTGTGTGTGTGTGTGTGTGTGTGTGCACATGTGGCTGTCCCATAACGGACGGCAAACAGGACTGGTTGGAGCGCCTGGCAAAGACCCAGTGCCCTTAAACCCAAATTAGCCTTTCCAAACCCATATCCCCCTGGCACAATGAAAAACGCCACACAACACACACACACACACACACACACACACACACACACACACACACACACACACAAAGACACAGCGATGACCTCACTTTCCCTCGCTGTGGCGAGCGATGCCAGGCCAGAAATCCCTCTAAGGCCTCCCTTTGAGTCTGTAAGCACTGTACTGCTGAGTGGTCGTACCCGGGGTCACTGCGGGGTCAGAGAGGCTGCTGACCACGATTCAAACGACCCTCTAATTCAAGGTTTAAACTTCACACGCTAACGTCACGCCGCGCTTCGACACGTAATACAACAACCAGTCCAGCTTTTGTAGTCTGGTTTAAGAAAACCGGTTCATGCTCCGCCCCCATGAAGTACATGGTGTGTGTGTGTGTGTGTGTGTGTGTGTGTGTGTGTGTGCGTGTGTGTGTGTGCGTGTGTGTGTGCGTGTGTGTGTGTGTGTGTGTGTGTGTGTGTGTGAAGTTTAAAAGGTGCTGAAAACTATGAGCCCGCTGAGCAGAGAATGAGTGATGAATTATTGAAGTGGCTCTTTGGTGTGAATGAAGTGTTGAAAATGTCCGTTTCCACGTGGCGCTCTGACGCCGCCGCCGCCGCCGCTGCTGCTGCTGCTCGCCGCTCTCAGTAGCATGTGTTAAACTGCATGTGTTAGTTCAGATGACTACTGTTCGCACAGAGAAGCATGAAGAGTGGAGTCCTTCTGTTCTGTCTCTTATTAATCTGCACTTCTCTCTTTTCTTGTCAAAACACTGCCTCTCCTTCTGTTAGCGTCTCACGTCTCCTCTCTGGATTTCGCGCTCTTCCTCCTCTTCCTCCTCTTCCTCCTCGTCCTCCAGCTTCCTCTGAATTTCCTCTCGTTACAGCTCAGCCAATGATCAGCCACTGTGATTCCAACTCTTTCAAGTCTTCCTGTTTCAAAGAGTCTTCGCCGTCGGGGAGGAGAGCGAATACGAGTCTGAACCGATGCTTTTCGACAGCGGCGGCCTCTCCTGCACGTTACAGCCCAACAGCACCATCAGAGACGGGCGGGAGAGAGCAAACGAGGAGGAGGAGGAGGAGGAGGAGGAGGACGCCTCTCACATCCACATCACACATGAAAGTCACCTCGCTCCAACCAGGAGGAATCACGGCCCTGATGGAAAGGTAACAGCCGGCCGCGGGCGCTGGCTGAGTTGCTAGGAGACAGGGAAGCAGTGCACGGTCGAAGGGATGAGCGGACGGCTGGTGTGTTCGCTCAGACGGGGCTCGATGACACGTACAGACATGCTGACAGCGTACAGCGCCATGTAAACACATCCAGGCATGATGGGAAGTATGACAGAAGAGGAGGAACCGATACGGCGAGAGGAAACAGAAAACAGGCTGAAAAAACGCTGATTTTAGCGTTTACATCAGAGACGCTGTTTACATGCTTTAACATCACCAACTGAACCTTTAACTCTCATCGTAGGCGGACTATTAACCAGTGTTAGGAACGCTGTTACTTTATTCAGTTAGTGATAATGTAACCTGTTGTTTTTTAATAAAGTAACTCAGTTTCAGCCAAACGCTGCGTCACTCTGAGGTTTAACAACGGCACACAGTTCCTGTCACCTTTTAGCGATCAATAAAGTTTAATTGAATTGGAAAAACAAAGCACTCGTCACCCTCTGGCGTCACACACATAATCAAACGTGCGCCATGAAGAGGACCGGACAGGTCAGGGTACGGCGTGATGGCGAGCGAGAAGGGGAAGATAAGTTTCTCCTTTAATTTTCAACTGGAGAGAAAAAAGAGAAAAACGACATTTCAGTGACGTGTAAACCGAGTCCTGGGTCAAAGATCGTTTCCACGGCAACAGCAACATAAAACTAGTGAAGCACCTAGAGGAGCGACACACTTCGACAAAGTTAGCAGCTAAGGTAACGCAGCATCCACGACCGAGAGTCACAGCGGCGAGGACACGCCCACTCCACCCAAACAGCAGCGGGTGGAGTTCGAGAGGCGGACCCGAAGACAGGAGCAAACTGATAAAACAACAACACGGTACGTTTAATCGTCTGTTTGGATCTTTTTCAGCGACATCAGGCTGTTAGAGTCCAACGGTAAGATTTAGGTGTTAGTGTCGAGGTTTGTGATTGGACGATTAGATTCAGTGACGTGTCACACAAACGTTTTAAACTTTAGTCTTTAGTTTTTTCAGGTCTGATCAGCTGATACTGAGGCTGAAATAAAACATGTTTTGATTTTTCGTGAGCCTTGTGAGGACCGATAATCGACCTGATTAATAATCCGTCTGTCCGTCTGTCTGTGGAGGAGCCCTTCAGGTATTCCAAGGTGAACACTAACGTGGACGGGCAGAGTCCCCGGCCTGCTGGGACGCTCGCTCAGTCCTCGCTCGGGTTTTTTATGGTTGTCAGTAATCAGACGGCTGCTCGCCTCTCTCCTTGACCCGCCGCTGAACCTGCCAGAGTTGACACGACTGCAGCAGAGGGATGCTAGACGGCAAAAAAATCAGGCAACAACGGCGGACTGTGTTCAGTCAACAGAGAGCTGCAGCTGACTCAGCCCCGCCTCCCCCCATCGGACAGGTTGGCTCCTGTTAGGACGGCGTCCCGGGACGATGATGTGGTGTGTTTCCGATGATTTAGCGGCCTCTCCATGTGGTGAGAGATGCTGGGAGGACTGGGGGGCTAACTGGCCTTATCTAAACTATTTGAAGGGGAGGACGTGGACGCCGCCGTCTCCTCCATTATATCATTCTGTAAACACAGCTCTGTGCCACAGGTTGACGGGCTGTATTTCATAAATCGGTCCAGAACAAGGCGGTCTGATTACGGCGTGCTTACATCATGGCGAGAAATCAATCTGTTTAATTGGTGGGCTTTTGTCAGAGATATTAGCTTAGGCGCTGTATGAGACCATTACAGTGAGGAGTGTAAATGAATATGCTCTCAGCCGTCCGTTCGGCTCGCTCAGCTTGTTGCGGTGATTTATTGTGCTTACTAAACATGTTTTTGCTCACTTGACCACGGCGAGGCTGACGGCGAAGAAAGGACCGGCAGAAGAAGGTGCGAGGGCGAGTGCAGCTCATCTTCAAAGTGGTTCATTTCATGATTGGAGTCCTAATGATGAAGACGGTCTCATCATCACGTGAGGCTCTGCTGTACAATGCAGCACGGTGATGGAGTCTGACGCGGGTATCTACCTGACCTCTTCTGCACAAGATCCCGTTTCCAACAAAGCACGCCGACTTTATCTTCCTCGCCGCTCTCTCTGAAGTCACGCCGACCGTTTTAGCATTCACGGCGAGCCCCGGCGCGGCACAATAACAAGTGGTCTATTCAAATTAAATCAGTAACGGCATTGTCCATATTTCAAGCAGGTCATGCATTTTTATTTATTCAAAGAATGAAGACAGGTCGCTTCCTCCAACAATTATCTCTTTTCATTGAAAGAATGAATGTGCATGTCAGGGCTTCTTTTACTCGCTTTCTTCCCAGTCTGAGCCCCCCCCTCGTCCTCGCTGCCCCCGCCATCACCGGGCGACAGTAGAGGTCGTTAGTAGAAGAGGGATGATGCCAAACTTGACTGGAGTCGAGCCTTATCTCTATTCTTTACACTCTCGCTTTTGTTTCAAGGGCTTTGTTTACACACGCCCCATTAATCACCTGCTGCCTCCCCACAAACCCGCAGCATTTAAAGTGGGCGCCGCTCGCTCGCTCTTCGCTCCTCGGGACAATGTGCAGCTCAGGTGCCAGAGTAAATCTCTGCCGCGCTCAGAAAAGGAAGATGGCCGGCCCTCTGGTCACCCTCTGCTCTCAGGTTTCTCCATTATCTCTTCTTCTTCACTCTGCCCTTGGCCTCGATCGCTATCTCGACATATCGCTGCGGCTCGGCCTCAGAGGGCGCCGATTAACAAACATCCACACCTGGGCAAGAGTCCGCCTGGCCAACCGACGCCACCTGACATCGTTTAATCCAGTCCCGACAGTCAGCTGACTGACACAGCCCTCATGACTTGACAGCCGAGCGTGAGTGTATGCAGACAGGATGCTGTTGAGCAAACATTAATCACACCGCAGGAAGCCGCAGAAGAAGATGGAGGAACCGCCCGCCGGTGACTCCGAGGACTGCCGGGTCACCCCTGGAAGGACGCTGTAAAACCCCGACGCTGACACTCCTCCATCTCCATCGCTGAGCAAAGAAAGCCACCAGGTGGTCATCCATTTTTTTTTACCTTTCCTCCTCAGGTGAGGGAAGAAGAGCTCCTCAGAATATCAATGAAGGAGCGGAGAAGGTGCAAACAGGAGGCTCCGAGACGCCGCCGTAATGAGGACCAACATGTGAAAGCCTGTGAATTATTTCTCTGCCTCTGGATGCATCTGAATATATATCGGTCTGAGAGAGAGAGAGAGAGAGTGTAGATGCAGAGCGCCTAGATGGGAGCTCACTGTGAGCGCTTTAATGCATGGCCCTGTTTAATTGCATAGTCAATGCATTCATCATTCAGAATGCAGAGCCCGGCTAAAATGAATTGAATTATCTGGCGGGGGAGAACAAAGAGATGTACATTGAGTTTGTGTGTAATTTATTGTTGCAGAGTGAGGCGGGCGAGCGAGCCAGGGAAAGAGAGAGAGAGAGAGAGAGGGAGAATTAGAGACAGGGAGGGAAGACAGAGAGAGACCTGGAGGAGGACAGGAGAGGGAGAGAAGGAGAGAGAGAGAGAAGATAGAGAGGCAGGCAGGGGGTGAGAGAGTGAGAGAAATGAGTGGGAGAGAGAGAGAGAGGAGAGATAGGGAGGCCAGGGGGAGGGGGGGGGGGCAGAGGAAGACAGGGAGGATGAGGAAGGAGAGAGATAATGGTAAAGCCTGGAGGAGGAAGAACAGGGGGGGGAGAGAGGGGGTGCTGCAGAGCCAGAGGTAGACCAGAGAGAGAGAGAGAGAGAGAGAGAGAGGAAGAGAGAGAGAGAGAGAGAGAGAGAGAGAGAGAGAGAGAGAGAGAGAGAGAGAGAGAGAGAGAGAGAGAGAGACAGACCTGACACCTTCCTGCAGATTCCTGAGGGGATAAAACACAAGAGCGGTGTGTGTGTGTGTGTGTGTGCATGTGCATGTGTGTGTGTGTGTGTGTCCGTTTGCACAAGCCTGCACAAGCCTGGAATTTGCCAACAGAGGATTCTGGGAGATTTCTCGTGTTGTTATGCATGTAAATGTTGGATGAGCAGTCCACACCTTTTGTGAGGTGAACACCTGGACGTAGACAACTCCACAGTCACCTATACTAAACACACTCACACACACGCGCGCGCGTGCACACACATGCACAGAGCCTCCATCTCTGTCTGTTGACGGTGAAGTAATTGCAGCGTATTGAAGAGAAAGCGTGAGGCGGTGAAGAGGAGCAGCAGACTGAGGAGGAAAATCTATTTCCCAATACTATCTCACTGCAGCTTTCCTCCCATGGACCTGCATTCCTGGTTCTGGCTGTGTCCCATTGATTCCTCTCCAACATCATCTGAAAATCTATGAGCATAAAGGGCAGCTCCGTAAAGTACAAAGCACATAAGTGCACATCATGTCTCCACACAGAGGAAACCCCTCACTCACTCACTCACTCTCAGCCTCTTCTTCTGCGTTTTCCTGCTCCTTATTCCCATTATTCTCATCCTCGTCTTCACACAGCAGGAGGTTCAGGAGGGATGGATCCAATCAGAGGAGGAGGAGAAAGAAAGGTGGAGGTGAATGAGAGAGGAGCAGCAGACGAGGTTGGAGGGAAAACTGTGCAGAAGTTTCCAGAATCCTGACCGTTGTGCGGTGCTTGGACACGGCACAGCTGACGGTCCTGGTGATGAAGGGTCATAATAACCACTGATGGAGGTCAGCAGCAGCAGCGTTTATTTCAGCAGGTTTCTCCCACTCAGTCTCCAAAGACCAAAAGGCCTTTTAGTCTGAGTCGTCTTCAGGGTCGAGTTTTAGTCCCTGACCATCAGCAGAAAAACCGTCAGGATGTTGGGACAGCGCTCATTTGAGTTAGGGCTGGGCAATAAAACGATAACGATGTATAACAAAAATTAATTTCCCTCAATATCGATATCAAACATGATCAATATCCTTTTCAATAGTCGTCATTCTGACATGTTTTGGTCGACTATACGAACAGCCAATGAAAAGGGGAGTTTCTCCGGGTCTGAACCAATCATGTTCTGAATTAGAACCAAGTATCAACCAACTGCAGCAAAGTCGTAGCAGACAGCAGCTCCACCCAACCATAGCACTTTAACAGGTGAAGCCGACAGCACTGTTGGTGAGAAACAAAGAAAATGAGTGCTACCCCCGACAGAAATGACCATGAAGGCTCAACAGATGACCACATCAATGTCAACCACAACACTGGCGTTAGGAAAACGTCGGTGGTGTGGAGGTATTTTGGTTTTTGGAGGTCGGACATGAAGCAGAGTAATGTGGACTGTAAATTATGTCGAGTACATGTTCTCACAAAGTCGGGGAATACCTCAAATCTTTTTCACCACCTGAAGCAGCGCCACGCCGCAGAGCACGCGCAACGCAAAAGGTTACAAACCCCGAGAGGAGCGAGGAGCCCATGGCGCCTGAAACAGACGACCATTCAGTCGGCTTTCTCTAGAGCGACGCCTTACGACAAAACGCCAAAGAGACACAAAGACCTCACAGATGCAGGAGATTATTGTGTTGGAAAAGACATGAGACCAAGAAACACTGTTAGATTTTTAGATCCTGATATTGATCCATATCAGCTGATAGGAAAATAATATATCCTGATAAACTTTTCCCCGTATCGCTCAGCTCTACATTCCAGTAACTAAACTGACCCGCTCTGTCGACGTGTTTTAGGGTCCACGCTGGCTCACAGGCCGATCACTCGGGGTTACTGAAAACAAACGGGCTGATGTTGGGGTCAGAGGTCACATACTGAGGTTGTTCTGATGCTGAGGAGCACTTTCTCCCTCCTCTTCCTGTTCGAGATGTTTTTTAATCGCGGAGATTTCTCCGGGTTTCACTTGAAAAAAAAAGAAAATCTGTTTTTCTCCCCCTCTCGTCTGTTTTCCCTGAAAGGCTGTCTCTTAAAGCAGATATACTGTGTGTGTGTGTGTGTGTGTGTGTGTGTGTGTGTGTGTGTGTGTGTGTGTGTGTGTGTGTGTGTGTGTGTGTGTGTGTGTGTGTGTTTCTTCTCCGTTAGGAAACCAAGTCTAGACCTAAGCCCTGAGAAGACGATCATGGCATCGGTACAACATTCCTTGGACGGATCTATACTGTCCTCCACACATTCAAGCAGATGGAGTCGGTGCCAAACAGCTCAGTTCTGAGACCGGGAGTAGGCTACCCGGTCCTCCTCCTCCTCCTCCTCCTCCTCCTCCTCCTAACGCCTGCCAAGGATTTAAAATTAGACTGTGAAAGGATACACATTGTACTGTATGGTTTAGAGCCGAACACAACCTCTCCATAACACGGTCTGCAGGACGATATTTCACTGTGAAGACCCTAAAGGGGGACAGGGGGACAGGTCCAAAACCCTGAGGGAGAGTGAGGAGGACTTCAGAAACCTGTTCCTCTTCAGATCTGCTGCCTAATGAAGATCATCTCAGTCAGGTGTTACACTGACACTCTAAAGACTGACTGAATGGTAATGAGCTGGACTGCTGCTGGGGGACCACCGGGACAAAGACCGGCTCCTCAGGACCCCACAAGGGTCCTTTAGTCCGTCTGTGTGGACCTGTTTGTTCTGTGAAGTCCTTCAGGAGTGTTTTAAAGACAGCAGAGGAGATGAAAAGGACACACCTGAGTGACAACAGGTCCAACTCACCTACCTGTCAGAACCTGATACAGGGACTGTGAGGGACTAAAGGCCGGCCCTGTTAGAGGACAGGAGCGAAAACCGGACGTGGAGCGAGACTCGGAGCAACAACGTCGACGTCGGTTGTGTGGCGTTGGTTCAGGTATCTCCAAAGTGACGTCGAGTAATGAAGCCGATGTGTAAAGTATGTCGGCGGTCGGTGCCTCAAAAACCGTCAACACAACAGATCTGTTTATTTAAAGACGTTCTTCCTGAGTGATTATGAGGAAAAATGTGGGCGGAGTCTGTACAGCCTGTCACTGCTGACGGTACGAGTAGCATTAGCAGTTTAGCCACAACTAGCGACGCAGACACCAGACCAAAGCAATCAATCGTCTCATCTACGTTTACGTTATCTAATGTTTACAGTTTAAGGCGTCTTCATTCTCTCTGAGGGGACATTCGTTTATTTTAGGTCTTAACTGCAGAAACACTCAGGACTGTAAACTAATTCACTTTATAATTTAATATTTATCTACATTTGTTGTTCTGTTGAGTTCAAATGGTTTTTATATTTTTCTAACTTTACATTTTTTAATTTTCTTTATTTACTTTGTATGTTAATAAAATGTTGAAATAATCTCAAGTTTCTTTAGTTTTTAGTTCAGATGCTTTAAAACTGGCAGGTAAAAATGATTTTTTTTAAAATCGTACTAATAATCGAGATCGGACGATAAAACAAAATACATCGTAATCATTTTTTTTTGCCAAGTCGCCCGGTGCTAGGTCATGGTTCCTGTCCCTGTCTGCCACCACACAACCGGTCCAGGAACAATAAACTTTACCGACATCAATTAAAGGTCCAGAGAGGAGGAGAGGAGGAGGAGGTCCAGAGAGGAGGAGAGGAGGAGGAGGTCCAGAGAGGAGGAGAGTCAGAGGAGGTCCAGCCCTCATAAAGACAGGACGGGGGTTTTGAACCAGACTGTAAACCTGTTGAACCTGCAGTAAAGTGGGTTTTTTAACATGGGTGTTAATGGAGATTCTTTGGCTTTTGTACTCAGCCCCCGGTGGACAGTAGAGGAACTGCAGTCTTTACACTGACATCAGTGTCTGGAGGTTCCTGCTGCTCTACCTCTGGAAAAATGTGAAGTTAGACATAAACCGTCCACACTGACCTTTAACCACTCATCTTACAGTGAGGTTAGGTCACACACACACACACGCACACACACACACACACACACACAGACGTCCACAGTGAACTGAACTCAGAGAGTGAATGTAGTGAACAGTTTTCCTCAGTAACAGACGGAGAGACGAGCAGCAGGACAGGTGAGATCACATTCCCCTCCGACAGGAAGCTCCTCATTTTCAGCCTGAGGTGAAAATCCGTGACTTCGACCTGACACACCAACTTCATGTCTTAACGGAGGAGAAAATCACATCTACTGTTAGCACCTGATGGTCGCTGAGAGTCAACCATCTTTACAATGACGGGATGCGTGATTTAACGAACTTTGACACACCCAACATGCCGACAAAATAACTAGCATGCCCGATAGAGCGCTTACGCTGCCTCGCCTCACACGTAGACTCGGATAAACAACTCACGACACGAGCCGAGTGCCCTGTGGTGAAGGAGCAGGCACGGAGCCACAGCTGTGTCCCACACCATCATGTTGACTACAGGCCTCGGAGACGAGCCGCCTGTGTCAGAAAAATGACAAAGCAGTGTCATATTTGGAGAGAGGGAGAGAGAGAGAGAGAGAGAGAGGGATCTGCAGAGATGTTCAAGTGACTCTAAGCTGGATGGAGAGAGGGGGAAACAGGGAGGAGAGGTCAGGAGGGGGTGGAGGAACCACTGGCCCTGTCATAAGAGTTTAGTCAGACGGAGGAGATCACTCGGTACATTTGGGTTAGCCGGGTTTAGCTCACTGCTTGTGCAACTTCCAGACACGACCATCGTGGCGATTTTCCTGAAGAAAAGCCGATGTTTTTCAGAGAGGCTTAGACAGAGGATGAATGGAGGGAGAGAAAGGGGGCCGAGGAGGATCCTGGGCCCAGAGGAGGAATGCATAGAAAGGATGAGTCCTTTCTCCGAAGATGGGGGACGGCCAGAGCCGGGGCGCAAAAAGAAGATCCTGTTTGCTGTCCCTTGATACAGTATACACACACTAAATAGTCTTTGCAGCAGATTTGAGAGACAGACCCTGGTCTTTGTTCAGCTAATAGGCAGACCACTCTAAATGGGCTGTTTTTCAACCCTCTGACACAAAGACACTTTTTCATGACTCCTCAGTGCCATCGTTTTCCTGCTCCTCTTCTTCAGACATGTGGAACAGAGCGCTCTCTGTGTCCCCATGTGGCGCTCCCACAAACTCTCTCACACCGCTCCTCTCGGCCGGCGAGCAGCGAGCAGTAAAACTACACCGCTGCTGCACAGACGCGAGCCAGGAGCCGGCGTCTACAGCCTCTCACAGGGTCCCATCGAGTGAATATGAGAGCCATTAAATGACCAAAACGCTCACTCATAATACCCAATGGCTGAAATCTAAATTTTACAGCAGCCCATAAAGTTTCTGCTCATAAAGATAAAATCGATGGTGGGAAATGATCTCCCTTTTTCAGATTTGTAGCATTTACAGAAACGTGTCTGACTGATTCATCAGCCTGTACATTTTAATGAGGTTCGCTGCCCTTTCTCAAACGGCCCGGACTTGTTGTCAGCCCGGCTCTAGACCCGGGAGTTGTTGTTACTTGACTGCTCTGAACCCTCAGGCTGTTTGGCACCTCGCAGAGGTGAGCCGAGTTCATTATCTAATAGCAATTTCCACTGGTGGCTCTCAGACTGTACTCGGCATGCAAACAGTAAACAGAGAGGAAGAGAGAGAGAGAGAGAGAGAGAGAGAGAGAGAGAGAGAGGAAGAGAGAGAGAGAGAGAGAGAGAGAGAGAGAGAGAGAGAGAGAGAGAAAGAGACCAAACCCTCACTGTGACCAGGTAACAGACTCAGTCATGGAGCCAGAAAAACCAACATGTGATCATATCAGAAAAGTCGTTGACATGTGAACCAGAACCAGACAGGAACGTTACAGTCTGCTGCTGTTTATATATATATATATATATATGTGTGTGTGTGTGTGTATATATATATATGCATACATATATATATACATACACATATATATAATATCTATTAAAGATATATGTATATATAAATATGTGTGTATAAATATATGTATATATATGTGTGTGTATATATATATGTATATGTATATATATATATATATACACACACACACATAGTATATACATATATATACTATATATATATAATATTTATTTAAGATATATGTATATATAAATATGTGTGTATAAATATATATATATATATATTTGTATATATATATATATATATATATACACATATATATATATATACATAAATATACATACATATATATACAAATATATATACACACATATACATAAATATACATACATATATATACATATATATATATAGATATATATATATATATATATATACACACATGCACAGAGCTGGCCCAAGTCGTAAGCGAACTTAGCGCCAGCTTAGCGCCAGCTTAGGGCCACGCAGCCAATAGGGGGCCTCGAAGTTTATGTGAAAAGAATAAAATTAAATTATTTTTTAATTTTTTGCATGTATGAGTGATGCTTTCTGTCTGATCAAATAAATATTACTGTAGAAATAAAATAAAATAAAAACATTTCAGAGCTGCTGCTGATGTAGGTCTATGATTCTTACTGCTGATATGTTAAAGCTCCGCCCCCGTTCTGTTCCTCCTGCTGTGAAATGGTCACTGAGCATCTAAAGAGCAGGTAGTTGTGGGACAAAAACAAAGTCACAAAAAAGGACATATCCTTCAGGAGCCGAGAGAAGAAAGAGGAAGAAGAGAAACATGCCAATATAGAGGTATGTTTGCATGTCAGGGAATGTTAATAAAGATTTGTGAAGGTGTGTGAATGATCAACAATCAATATTATTGGCAGAAATAGAGGACCCCAAAATCACATTTTGCTTAGGGTCCTATTGAGGCTCGGGCCGGCTCTGTACATATATATTTTAACAGAAACTGATTTTCTGTCAAATAAAAGGAGGAATTTAAAAAGGATCCCTGAAAGTTTCCTGACTTTGACCTCCAAAGTTAGTTAGTGCAGGTTTACTTTGTTCTTGGTAAACATGCAGACTCTGGTCTGATCTGAGGTCTGATCTGAGGTCTGTTCTGAGGTCTGTTCTGAGGTCTGTCCTCCCTCCCTCTCAGAAAAACAGAGGAGTTTCCAGGACTGATCTGAAGGAGGCTGCAGATGGATTTCCAGCGCTGCTCTTCACACTTTGCTTCCTGGACTCTTTAACCCTCCGTGTGCCGTTTTCATACGTGCAGCATCAGATGTCACATAGGCTGTCTGTAGAGCGTTTGATGGATCAATCTCTCTCCCAGCAGCCATCCCCGGGGCTTTCATCTGCTTATCTCTGACCACTGTCTGTCTGACTGACCGCCTCACTGCTCCTCTGCAGCCTGCAGCTGAAAAACAGCCTGCACACACACACACATACCAAACTCAGTGACCACGACCATTAGGCAGAGGGGGCGGGTCCAAACGTCTTCACACCCTCTCTGTGTGTGTTTGAGGAGGTATGAAGACACGTACGTAAGCATGCCCCGCTAACCCACTGCTCATTACTGTAGCTGGGCCTCCCTCAAGCCTGTTCATGTCCTGAGCCGGAGTCCTACATGTATAAGCAATTTGTCATCGCGCTGCGGAAATTGGGCGGATTCCGTGCTCCCGGGCCTGCGGGCGCACGGGCACACATCCATTATTTATGGCATCTTTATGACTTTAATCTGCACTTATCCAGCTGGAAGCCTGTTTGTTTCATCTCTAATTTGTTTCTCCAAGTTTTTTCACCACTTCGTCCTGTTCCCGGTCCTCCTCCTCCTCCTCCTCCTCAGGAGCTGGGAGCCCCTGACCTCTCAGTGTCTCACAAACACAATCTTTTCCTCCTTTATTAGCTCTCATATGGGCTTATTTACATATCCTACAGAGGCGTATTCTCACTCTGACTGCTGCTGGAGGCTTTCCCGCCCTCTCCAGAGGGTCTTTTCAGCCCCGGGGCTGCTGCAGTGATGGGATTAAGAGGAGGCCTGGAGCGTGTCCACGTCTGGAGCCGAGCAGGACCGTGCTCCGGCGACCCACCAACCTCAATGCTATTGTCCCGCCTCCCAGCGACCCGCTCCAGGTGCCAGGCAATAGAGAAGATGCTCCAGACTTTCCCAGGAATGAGCAGGACAGCTTAAAATAGTAGATTTAACAGCCCAACCTCGCCCGCCCGCCCGCCCGCCGCTCCTACCCGCCTCCTTCGCTTCCTCCACCGTCGCTGAGAAGCTGAAAGGAGAGCATCATCGGTGTGGAGGCAGAGGGGATGTCTCTCTCTCTCTTTCTTCTCTTGCTCCCTCACTCACTCTTTTAAATCTAAATTCCCCTTTTTTTCGGTGTGGGGGCCGGTGGGAGGACAGTTGTTTTGTCTCCGTCCATTGGCTGATTTACATCTCCACAGCTTCTCTATCAAAGTGGCCATTGTCAGTTCTGACCTATGAAAATTACAGAGGACACTGGGGGCCTTTCTCCTTTGACAGGCTGGCTGCACACACACACACTCACACTCACACTCACACTCACACACACACTCACACACACACATGCTAATCACAGAAAAAACACCAACAGTATAAACACACACCCACAAGATACACCCTCTGTCCGTTTTTTCAGATTTTACACAGATGCTTCGCCAACAGGCTGCGCCTCCTCTGTGCTCCTCTAAACACGACAGGAAGGAGGGATGGAGAGGGGAGAGAGGGGGGAGAGAGGGGAGAGAGGGGGAGTAGAGGAAGGAAGGGAGGAGAGAGAGGGGAGGAAGGAAGGAGGGGATGAGAGAGGAGAGGAAGGAGGAAAGGAGAAAGAAGAAAGGACGGAAGAAAGGAGAGAGAGGAAAGGAAGGAGGAAAGGAGAGAGAGGAAAGGAAGGAGGAAAGGAGAGAGAGGAAAGGAAGGAGGAAAGGAGAGAGAAGAAAGGAAGGAAGAAAGGAGAGAGAGGAAAGGAAGAAGGAAAGGAGAGAGAGAGGAAAGGGAGGAGGAAAAGAGAGAGAGGGGAAAGGAAGGAGGAAGGGAGAGAGAGGAAAGGAGGCACAGGAAGGAGGGATAGGATGGAGGGAGAGGCGGGTCATCCAGGAATAAGGGAGTCCTCCATTTGCACACCAATTGTTTTTCCTTCTCTCTGAGCCAGGCAGAAGAGAAAGACCACCTCTCTCTCCCCCTCTGAGACCCCCCTCCTCCCCCCAGTACCCCCCCCCCCTCTGTGAAAGCAGTGTGAATGGAGAGCCACATTCAGTGCGGATGAATGGGATGGGGTTGGAAACGGGTAGGGGGTAATTCTGACCAGCGCGGCCCTCCAATGCCAGAGCCACATGTGCAGCATATTAACATATGAAGTCCTGTCACTGCTGAGTCCACCCCCCCCTCAACTGACCCCATTCACACACACACATGCACACACACACACACACACACACTCAGTCTGTGGGTCAGGTGCGATGCTGTTTTATCACCAGAAATCTCCCAGCCGCTTAGGGGGATTGTGAAACCAACAGCGGGGTGAACTTACGGGCAACAAGGACGCAAGAGTGGCAGAGGGTGAGTGAGGCCCTGGGGGGGGCGGGCGGGCGGGCCTCACGCCAAAAACGTAGATTAAAAAAAGAAAGACCCTGAATGAGCCCCATAATAGCAATAAAAGACGAAGCTTCCACCGCCGGCGTTCAGAGAGGAACCGTGCAGCAATCTGCAAACCCCCAAACCATCGAACTGCAGTTCAGCAAATTGGAAAAACAAGAGCAAAAAAATGTGAGCAGAGGGCCAAAGAAAACGGAGCCCGGGCCCTCGCTGCACAGGGACCCTTCTTTAGACCGCTTTCCTGTTAGACTTTCCCTCATCGAGACAGTGCGTCACACGCTGAGAGTCTACAAGCCAGGCAGATGTTAACCCTTTACAGGCCTTTTCCTGAGGAGCTGCACGCACACACACACACACACACTCACACAGTGTCTGCAGGGTCCGCTCTGTTTGGACTGAGCCTCTAACTACTCTCCGTACTCCCCTCAGGCTCTAATCTGTTTTACAGCACAGAGGGTTTAATGATCAGATTACAGCAGCAGCAGCTCGTCTACCTGGACCAGAAGAAACCAGCTGACACATGTCACCGCCGTACAGAGCTGCATGCTAATACCATAATATGAAGGAAGCAGCACCTCTAACCCCTCTGCTGACTGAGCGTGTGTGTGTGTGTGTGTGTGTGTGTGTGTGTGTGTTGGTAGGGGGCTAGTTATTAATCACTGCCTGAGAGCTGACATCAGGCAGCCAGTAAACGTTAATTAGGACCACCCAATGGCCGGGCCAGTGTCATTAGCTAATTGAGTTTGTTTATGTGTTTGTGTTTGTGGGGACAGTTTAAAAAAAGAGAAAGTGTGTGGTGAAGGGGGGAGGCAGGGGGAGGCGGGGGAGGACTTGTCTCATCCAGCGCCCTGTTGTGGTGACATGTCCTTCAGCTCAATCCATAGGGAGGAAAAGAGAAAGAGCGGGTTAGAAGGATGGAAATACAGCCTCCCCTCTCTCTCTCTCTCTCTCTCTCTCTCTCTCCCCCGCCCTCAGCTCGACCACCGCTCCGTCTCAGGAACCCGAGGCCACGGCTGGAAACTCTCTCCACAGGCGAGCCGTGGAAAGAAAGACATAAAAACCGGCACGGCAGCGTCCTCAGAGCTGTGTTTCATCCCTCCATAAACGCTGATTTCCACAAGAATGCACGTTTGTGAAAAATCACACAACCCTCACACACACACACACGCACACATTAACACACACACATGTGAGCTCATGCAGCCTGCAGGCCCTCCCTGGTGTGTGTTTCACACGCCACCTCTGCTCCTCCCCGGGGTGCTCGGCCTGATGCTGCAGTGTGCAGAGAGCGGCGATGCCTCAGCATGGCTGCACGGTCTCAGATGGCCTGGTGTGGCTGGCTGTGGTTACGCCTGTTGAGTCCGCCTGACCACCACATGATGAATCACATCCCCGCTCTGTCCAAAAATGACACACACACATGCACGCAGGCCGACCCGCCAGATCCAAACACAGCTCAGAGCGAAGAGAAACAACTGTCCTCCCTCTCTCTCTCTCTCTCTCTCTCTCCCTCTCTCTCGCCCCTCACCGTGTGTGCGTGGAGATTAATTTTAACAAGCCAGCGGAGCTCTGAGCAGCAGCAGCAGCAGCAGCAGCGCCGGGCAGGAAAGGCTGAAAATCCACCAAGGAGCAAAGGGGAGGAGGGGGAAAGCCGAGCCGCAGCCCTCCGCCGCTGTCAGGGTCTCTCTTCTTCTCACTCTGTGATTTGTGCCCTCGGCCAGGTCCGATTCATGTCCCACAGATAGCTCAGCTCATGCCCCAGTAGGCTTGTTAGAGCAGTTGAATGAACGCCTACATGTAAGGATTTGGCCCAAAAGCGAGGACAAAAACAACAACAAGAAAGCAAATCCAGGCGGACAGACGACAAAGTGAGACATTGCCCGGTTTGTTTTGTAACTTTCTGCTTTTTATAGGCGGCGCAGCGCAGCGGTCACTGAGATCATTGTTGTCTGCTGGTGAAGCTTTTCCAATTTCAGCCACAGATACAAAGAAACTCCATCTGAGGACGCCGTCCAGTTTTCCTCTCCTAGTTTCAGTCTTTGATTAGATTTGTTAGCTGACATGAAACTCAGAGGGTCTGATTCATGAGACGATATCAACACCTGAAACACTCGTGTTTATCCCAGTTTGAGTTTCTACTGTCGTCTCTTTAATTCACCGTAATAAACATCCTGTAGACAAAAACTATGAAATATGGCGGCTGAGTTAGTCAGTGGATTAAATGGAAACGGGTCAGTATAAGGATCAGTAACATCAAGATAATCAATGTAATCAGGGTTACACACTCACACCCTCAGAACTGAACCAACGCAGAGACTCAGACTGAGACAGAGCGCACCGACACAGGAAGGACACACCCACAACTCCTTATATGGTGCTCATTGGTCATTTACAGGTGGATCACTCAGTCCGTTTCCATGACACTCCAGAAAACCGAATTATCGCCTTATTCCGATAAAGACCGGACAACTGAAGGTCATGTAAACACTTTAGTCCGACTATAATCAGAGTTTAAGAACTCGGATTAAAACACCCAGATAATGAGATTGGAATTAGATTTCCTCTACCATGTAACCAGCGTAGTTGGAGTATGAAGCCACGCCCCTGTAACCCCGTAACAAACCCCCAGAGTAGAGGAGTAGCGTTGGTCTCCTCTTTAGAAAAAGTAGCGCGTCCATCATGTCGGACAAAAACAACGCTGTACGATGCTCCATCTTCTTGTTTCTCCAAAATGCCCAGCAGCAGTTGTAGACACTTCTGACGTCTGACACCGACCTGCTGTTGTTGTTGACGGTTGTACGGGGTCGGAAACAGCGCCGCTGAAAAGACCCGGAGGCAAAAACACCAAAACTTTCTTTAGATGAGAGATTCTCCATCAAAAACAGGAAACGCTCCGATCATCTACGGCAGCGTCACAGATTCAGGAGCTGAGGCTGATCTTTACCTCAACTCTTTAAAGCTCCTGGAGACAACTCTCAGTGTGCGTTGACTGTGGCGCCCCCTGTGGGGAAACCTGTTATAGTTAACTGCATCACATCTTAGTTTTCAGTCCAAACCGTTCATCATCGTCATCATGAGTGAAGGTCACTCTGAAGAAGAAGACCGTGAGTCTCTTCAGGTATCTGGTCCGACACCAAAACCCTCACGGTCGTCTACAGCGGGAGCAGCTGCAGACTCGGGTTCAGGAGCAGAGATGGTATTTTGGAAACGTCCTGTTTTCTCTGGCAGGTTCTGGTTCAGAGATGGGCTGGAAGTTTGGGTTCAGGGGAGTCACAGAGCTCCTTTTTCCCACACTCATCATTCTGCAGACTGACACACAGAGTGGGTAACATGACATCACAGAAACCATCCCAGTCAGGACACACACACACACACACACACATGCATGCATGAGTGTAAACGTGTGTGTGTGTGTGTGTGTGTGTGTGTGTGTGTGTGTGTGTGTGTGCGTGTGTGTGTGCGTGTGCAGCTGTCTGGGTCTCAGTTAGTCTGACAGAAAGCTGCCTCTGACTGTGTTCGCTCTACTATTTGGTGTACTTTCTTACAGCTAATAGACCACCAGGGATTCGGCTCAGCCAATCACCTGCGAGCTTACACTCCTGAGTGAAGAACGGCGCTCTTCCAGTGAGTAAGGTGAGCGACTGAGGTAATAAAAGAGAGAAACAATGGGAGGAGAAAATCAGCCATCAGGAAGGTAGATTCCTGTTTCCATGGCACCTTAGCGTGGTGAAGGAGCCTACCTGCCTCCACCCCCACTCCACCTCTCCCTGCGCCTCACCTTCCCTCCCCTCCAGCACACCTCTTACATGCCTCGGAGGAGTGTTGGAGCGCTCGGTGGAGCACATCCACCAGAGATGCTCCTCAGCCAGGCAGGGGTGGAGAGACACCTCCAGCTGGATGCTGGGATCCAGGGAAGAAGCTCTAAAATTAGCCTCAGCATGGGGTGCAGGAACGGGGGGGGGTGGGGGTGGAAGAGGAGAAGGAATGCTGGGAGGCAGCGAAGGGAGGGCGGGTGGAGAGGGTGGTGACAGCACACATCCACTGAGACGCCTCTCTGCACACTCACCGGGCTGTGGCAAATTAAATGTCTGAACTAGCACTTCATAAACACACACACACACACCTCTCCACACACTATTACGCATGTTCATAACACTGGCTGTCACCCACACACACACACACACAGGAGCAGAGAGCACACACACACACACACACTCAGCACATCATTAAATGATTTGCTTATTGTGGGATCAGTGGGCGTCTTTGCCGGGGCTTAAGCTCCATGAATGGTGTGGTGTCAAATGGGCATCTGTGTCCCCGTGTCCCACTTAGTCCCCTGCAGAGGAGCCCAACCTGCTGCTCAGTGTGGGAGAGCAGAGGGCAGATGGGTAGAGTCCGATTATAGAGTCGTCTGACCTCTCTCACAGGCAGCTCCCTGTGCTTCGTGCCCAGAGACTCACAGAAAGACTGTTTGTTGTTGGTATTAGCAGCTAAACGGCTTAACGGTTAGCAGACCTGCTACCAGAGGGTCCGGCACAGACTTGGACCTGCTGCCAGAGTCTTAGACCGGAGGGGAGGGGGGGGGTTAGAGGACACCGTGAGGAGCAGGTCCGCTCAGGTGAAGTCGTCTCATTACAGCAGGAAAATACTGATAATCAATGAAAATGACTTTAACACAAACGGAGGACTCTCAGACTGCAGCAGGAATGTCTCTGTTATGGAAAATGAATGAATGAATGAATGAATGAATGAATGAATTTCTAACATGTATGCAAAAAAATCTAACAGAAAAATGTCCTCCTCCTCCTCCTCCTCCTCCTCCTCCTGGTTCTCAGTCCTCACACTGTCCTCCCAGGGACGGGTCTAGGATTTTCTGGTGACGGGGGCGATAGGGGGGCACAGACTTAGTCTAGGGCTGTAAAATTTAAATAATAAAACAAACACTTAAAATCCAAGATAACACTGCTGCTTACCCTAAATGATAGAGCTGCAGCCATCGAATATTTCAGTAATCGAGTATTCTACCAAATATTCTACTAGTACTTGGACCCAAACGACAGACTCACATGAAGTTAGATCTCCTTTAGCCCCGCAACGAAGGACAGACTCGGAGAAACAGAGGACAATCGTGGAACAAGCGTGTGTGCATTAGCGGGTTGCAATGCTCGTAAGAAAGCTAATTGTCCCCAAAGACATTAGTGTCCGAGAGCTGAAGAGCTCCTGTTACCTGCTTCTGCTGCGACACCTGCAACGTTAAGCTACAAGCTAACGTGGAGAGGAGCGTGCAGAGCAGCGCTGACTCCGCCCACAACTCAGAGGCTATGTGTTGATGAGCCGCTGGAGCTCTGCAGAAGAAAAAAGTGTCGCCAACTCCTCAGTAAGGAAAGTCGATAGGTTGGCAACCCTGCAGGAAAAGCCCCTCCCATCATTTATTTTCTCCGCTCCACAAAACCAAAACAGCGCGAACTCCTCCTTCTACCGTGGTGACGTCACCTTCAAAAGAGTCCGAGCGAAACAGAGACGATGTGAGATTATAAACGAGAACTGGAGGCAGAGAAAATTCCCCGATCATTATTTGTAATCGAGGTATCGAGGAATCGTTTCAGCCCTACTAAATGATATAAGAGTGTGTAACATGACCATTTCCTTTGGATGTTCTGAGGCAACAAAACGTGATCAACATCTAAAGAAAAAGGAATGAACTTTAGGTCAATGTCAGCTTTTTTTATATCGAACATTTAAAACAGCCAGTGGCCTACTGAAGAACTTTACATTAAAAATGAGAAATGATGAAAAAGGTCGTTTACATACAGAGAAGAAAATCTAAAACAGAAATGAGTGTTCGAGTGTTTTTACTCTGGAACAGAATCCAGTCCTCTCCTAATAAATCTGTTTCCTATAAATGAATCGATCTTTGCTGCTGTGACTCTGTGAGGTTACCTGTCATGTGATAATAAAGGATTTAAGGATAAATACATCCAATACTGCACTACTGTATAATTTAACTGTCATATAATCGTATTTATAGACTTCATATTTATAACCATAAGTCTCATCTGTTCATAACCTGTACACACTTATAGTTATAACATATTCATAACAATGTGATATACCTGTGATATACTCATGTGTATATTTCTCCTTCATACCGTGTACATTTGTAAATATATATTTATACTTGCTCAGCACTTCTGGATGGATTCAAACTGCGTTTCTTTGCTCTGTTCTTGTGACATGTGCAACGACAATAAAGTTGAATTCTATTATCTTAAAACAAACAGTTGAAGCTCAGTCAGCTGGATAATGCACGTTTCCTTTTAACCCCTTATTTTCCTAAAATCACACACAGATGATGTCTGTACATGACAGCTGTTAAAGCTCCTGTGAGGAATAATCAGGTTCCTGAAATCACAGCAGAGACTGTCTCAGGACAGAAATCTGCACGCTGACCCCAGGAGTCATCAAATCGACCCGCTTCCTGTACCAGCTCTCCTCTTCACTCATTGGTCGGCCTCTGATGGTGACAGAGAGCGGCCCACTGGACGAGCGGCTCCATTAGTGTAAGTGTGGGTCCTAAGCACACTGAACCCACGGCGTGTGTTATTTCTGTGTCTTTTGCTACAGTTAAGCCTATGTACAAACCCGGGATAACACGAGCACACAAACTCTAAAGTAAACTGCGCTCAGATTAAGTTGAAGTACTGCTAACAGACTGTGTCAACTGTGTGCGCAGGCTGAGATGAAAAGGCCGGCGGTAATCCCCTCCAGTCCCGTCGATTTCCCTAATCTTCTCCTTTTGTTGTTGCTGGAGCCCAGAGGAGGGTGTGACGGGGTCAGGGGTGAAAGTTAAGAGCCTGGATGGACGGATGAAGGATGAAGGATGGAGGAGAAGGGGGCAGATGAGGTTTCATGCCCTGAGAAGACTCTGCGCCCCTGGCTCAAACCACCACTTCCCTCGCCGCCGCCGCTCTCACTCCCCCGACTGAGAGATAAGAGGACAGGAGGAGGGGGGGCTTTTCAGAAACACAAACAGGTTTCAGACTCACAGGGTCAAAGGTCAATGGGAGATCTTCCAGTGGTGAACACCTACCCCTGTTGTACTTCTCATCACACAGTCTCGCACACATGCACATGCATGTCCTCTGACTAAAGCCGCGTTAGTTTGGTCTTGTCTTTGGAGGAAGTTTTGGCCGGAGAACGACTCTCTCTCTCTCTCTCCCCTCTCTCCCTCTCTCTCTCTCTCTCTCTCTCTCTCTCTCTCTCTCTCTCTGTGAGTGAAACTACCTTCACAGAGCTTCATCAGAGTCAGAGGGTGAAGTCCTAGAAAGAGCTGTGGAAATATCTGCTGAATGTAGACGAACAGGAAAAGTTTACTCAAACACAGCTCGGCCTGAAAGACGGAGAGAATGACGTCTTGGCTTACACACCCACAACAATGCCCACGCTCTCCCTGTCCTCCTCCACCGTTTAGATGGAGGTGTGAAGGTCCCTCCCTCCAGCCAAATACCTGTGGGATTATAAATGCACAGCCTGAAACACGCCTGGCCTAAAGACCTGCCTACAATCGCAGCAAAAACAACATCCGAGCCGCGGCGCTGCAGAAATCCCCGGCCTTTATGTGAGAGGTGACTGGAGGAGATGAGGTTGCACTAGCATGTCTTCTCCTCTGTGACCCCGGGGGGTGATAGGTTGAGAACAGTGGCTCACATTGTTTCCCTGTACCACCCCCCCACCCCTCAGCTCTGCCTCCTCTTCACCCAGAACCCCACCCAGCTGAAGATCGAGTTAACTCTCGCCTGCGGTCACTCCACCTCGCAGGAACTCAATCCTGCTCTGCTCTGTGTGCGTCTCTCCTGGGCCGGCCGGTGAGAGGTTAAAGCTTCAGCTCCTTTTCTTGGATGATTCATTACCACCAAAGACCGGCTGCAGAGAATAAAGGCTCTAAGTGAGAGGAGCTGCTGCTGCTGCTGCTGCTGAACTGTGAGCAGATATCAATCAGCCGGCGTGCTGATATACCAGCCGCTCTGAGCCTTTGTGCTCCTTTGAGGACTCACGTGCAAATATATTCCTCTGGACCTGAACCGTTTGCAGTTTGGGTGTCCAGACCTCTGATTTACAGAGCGATACGTTTCTGCTGATTGTTATAGTGTGTAATAGTCGGGGAGGGAAATGTAACACATAAACTAAAGTCTCATCAAGCTCAGAACTGAAACAACCAGAGTTTACCTGAGCCCCCAGTAAGGCTGCACGATATTGGAAAAAAATAATATTGCGATTTTTTCAACCCTGCGATATATATTGCGATATTAAAAATACAGTATTTTCACCAGATGACCTGAATAGCACTTAATGTTATGCTGCACTGCTGAAATCTTGAGGACAGTTAATCTGCTCTGATCTTACCTCTTTTTGTGAATGTTAGAACGGCTTCTGTCTGTCTCAGAGATATTTTCAGCTTTTATTGTGCTGGGACGTTATTGTGGAAACAGATGAACACAGAACACGTGTTTTGGTCGACATCATCCTTCTTTTAACCGAAATAATTCCAGATAACTGACTTTCCTTTTCTTTTTGGCAACAAATCTTCATTTTCGGTGGTTTTCTCTTGTTCGTTGTTCATTTTGCGATCGTTGTTGTTGTTGTTGTTAGCGGTGTTGTACCGAGAAACGCATGTCCTCCGAGAATTGCATGCACCTCGCAAAACGCGCACTGCTTATAGTAGAGTGGTCCACGGAAATGTACAATTTAAAACCCATACAGTTCTTATTTGTTGGGCTAAACAGTCATGAGTAAAGTTCCGAAAGTAATTCTCAGCGGACACACGTCTCCCTCCATGTGCAGAACATGTGCAGGGGTGGGTTTTCTCCTCCCTGATTTTGATTGACAGCTGGCAGGGTAGTCTGATTGGCAGCTGAGAAGTGAGTCTGATTGGCAACTGAGTTAAGGACGAATGTGATTGGTGGATCGCTGCACAGCACATGCAGAGTCACATGGAGTGTATCTCAGTCGGTTACCCTTGAAATTAAATGAGTTCATTCACCTCCAATATCGCAGGCTCTGCGATGTGACTATCGCACACACGTACATCGCGATGATGATAGTCAAACGATATATTGTTCAGGCCTAGCCCCCGACACAAAGCTTCAGGTCCTCCTCATAACGTCACCGATAAAGGTTTTTCAAACTGAGAATATTCAGAGTCAGGATTCAGTTTAACTAAACCACAAAAAAAACAAACAGGTTAAACAAACAAAGATACTGAGATAAATAAGGTATGACTTAGTTTTCTGGTCAAATACGTCGACACAGAAGATGAAATATCACTGAAACTATTAAAATGTCCTGATTCAATAAAAATGAAAGAATCATAAATGTAAAAGTTTATAATCCAGCAGCATGAAGGTTCACAGTCATTTAGAGAGTTCATGAAGATTCTGCTAAAACTGGACTGAACAATTGGAGATAAACCAGATCCAAAGGTCCTCTCTGACTGAGAGTACTGTGATCAATAAATATTCACATAAGTCCCCTCTACAGGACTATCAATAAAACACAAACAGACACTGAACCACAGAGAGCGACCGTCAAACCAGAGACACAAACCTCAACCAGTAAAAACAGCTCGACACCGACTCAAGTTCTACACAACATACAGCAGATAGAAACAGATTCAACCAGAATCAACCAGATTAAACCAGATTAAACCAGATTTAAACAGATTCACAGATTTAAACAGATTCACAGATTTAAACAGCAGCAGACTCGTCCAACATTTTAACTGAATCAACTTTAAACAGGTCAGCTGGCTGCGCCTGCTAGCTGCAGCAAACACGTGCACGTACACACTCACGTTCACATGCGCAAACACACACAAGGATGCGTACTCACAGGACTGATGTAGCTCCCTCGGACCGTCACTCCTCCTCCTGGTTCTGAGTCCTCACACTGTCCTCCCTGGGGCGGGTCAAGGAAATTCTGGTGACGGGGGCGACAGGGGGGCACAGACTCAGTCTATGGTTTCACAGTAAAATTCAAATAATAAAATCAACACTTAAAATCCAAGATAACACTGCTGCTTACCCTAAATGATATAACAGTGTGTAACATGACCATTTCCTTCAGGATGTGCTGAAGCAACAAACCGTGATCAACATCTAAAGAAAAAGAAATAACTTGATGTCAATGTCAGCTTTTTATATCACCCATTTAAAACAGCCAGTGGCCTACTAAAGTACTTTACAGTTAGAAACAATAAGAACAATAAAAGTTATAAAAACGATAAAGGCATATAATATATAAAAACAGCAGTACAGATAAACATAATGTTAAGAAGGTCAGAGGTTAAGGGAACACTCACACTGCTCTAGATTTAGAAAGGATCGAGGATCTTCTAAAACACACCTGCCAACATTTGGGTTATAAAATCAGGGAGATTTTTGCAACTTTGGACAAATATAGAGATCCGATTCATAAATGAACGTGAACCATCAAACTACGGGAGAATCCCTGTGGGAGAAATGACAGGAGAGAGGTCTGAGGAAATACAGGGAAATAAAACACGAGTGTTGGCAGGTTAGGGTTTAAGACCAAGGCTTCAGAAGTTCATGTGTTGTTAACGCTGTAAAATATTATATCATATGTTGTTATTGCTCTAAAATATTATATATGTTGTTATTGCTCTAAAATATTATATATGTTGTTAATGCTTTAAATTTGTCTAAAATATTACATCGTATTTCAGCTCCTCATTGCAATGACTTAGATAAACCAAACAACAGTTTTCACACAACAGAACAAACACAGTAAATAAATGTACAGAGATCAAATATGTAAAACTACCTCCACAACAACAGCTTAGTGTCTTTAAAATATCACAAAAACATTAAATTAGAGTCACAAAAGAGTAAAATATTAGACACAGTCACTTTAGTCTGCCGTGTAAATTCTCAATGTTTGGTTTCAGACGGACTTTCAATGTAAAATAAATGAAATAATGATTATCAGACGGTTTATAATCCTTTCTGTTGGTCAATAATCTGGAAAAAAAAAATTGATTATTTCTGAAACTTTGACATTTATGTTCATGAAGTCTGACTTTGACTGTACCTGAGTTTACTCCACCGTTACTAATAACTACCGACATTACCAGTCCGTTACATTTACGCTTAAATATCAGATAATATCACCAAATATCACAAAATATCAGATAATATCAGATAATATCAGAAAATATCACGAACTTTCGCGCCTCTGCTCTTTGTCTTTTTGGCGCCTCGGTGATTGCGGTCCGTTCAGTAATTCCTCCCTTGGAAAATCATTACAGGACAAAAGTTCCTACCCATTATAAATATATAAAGAAGTGGTATTGTCCTTTTTTTCAGACTTTATAATTCCTCTTTAATATTTCTACATGATTTTCTCATCTAAGACGGGAGAAGGGCGATCCTACACTTCTCCTGTTCCTGTCATCCTGTATGCATCTGTCTGTTTGCTGGAAAGAATGAACTGTAAATAATAAAGGAGTAAATTATCTTATCTTTTGGGATTAAAAACGGCCTCCTGTATCTCACTCTGGTGTATTAAAATATCATGATTCCAGCCTCTGTCTGTAACACTTTGTTTTAATTATTAATTAAACTTTATTTCCTATATTCCTGAAACAGTAAATCTGACTTTAACTCAGAAAACACACGACAGACGTTTTTATTTTAGAAAATCTCATAATTCTGAATTTGGTTTCACTGATTATCAGAAAAATAGAGATTTTTTTTTTATCAGTAAGATTTGGTTATAATTTATATAATAATTATATCACTAATGAAGTGTAGGAATTTTGTGTAAGAACCTCATTTAATGAATCAGAATGTTTTATATTTTTCTGCTCTTTAACTGTATTTAAACCTCATTTTCCCTCATCTTTAAACTCCACCATTCTCAGGTTTAATAGGAGAGTAAATTTGTCATATAATCAGGGTACTTTAATTTTTTACTGCACTCATTGTTACCGTTGAATAGCTTACATACCCTTAAGTACCCTCGTCCTCAGAGAGCAGTATTTCTGCGCAGGTGTTTCTACCTGAGTGGAGGACGTGTCTGTCTCAGTATGAGTGTGTGTGGTATGTGTGTGAGTGTGTACACACAGGGAGGAGGAGGAGGTTCCTTTGTCTTGTTCCCAATGCTAAGGGGCAGAGCAGGGTAGCAGGGCCGGGCCGGCAGCTCATAAATCACAGCAGAGGATAGAGAGTAACAGCTCAAATTAAGATAAAACCCCCTTAATTATCAGCTAAACAGCCTGGTGTCCCCTCTCTCCCTGGGCTATCTGTCACCCAGCAAGCAGGCCCAGTCACCGGGGGACAGGCTTTACTGCTCCCCACACACACACAACACACACACAACACACACACTATCCATCTCTTCTCTCTTTCTATCACATAAGATCTCTATTTTTCTCACATACACACCAAACAAGCAAACGGAGGCGCTGGAAACTTCACAGATGCATCTCTGTTCACGCATATCAGCAGTCAACATGTGGCTGTCAATCAAATTAGCTGGTAACATATCACCTATTTGCATCTGTTAACCCCCCACACACACACACACACACACACACACTCTCTCTCTCTCCTCCCCCATCTCTCCTTTTGCTTATTCACCGCGCCAATTATCATTACCCTAATGACTTCTCAATGGCCCTCTTCAAAGGCTATCTCTGCCATGTCCTCCTCCTCCTCCTCCTCCTCCTCCTCCTCTCTCAATTTGTGGCCCAATGAGATGTCCTGACATTCCTGTGAGCTTACAGCAACACACACATTTACAAGCATGACCACAAGCATGGAGCTGAGAGAGAGAGAGAGAGAGAGAGAGAGAGAGAGAGAGAGAGAGAGAGAGAGAGAGAGAGAGAGAGAGAGAGAGAGAGAGAGAGAGAGAGGAGAGAGAGAGAGAGAGAGAGGGAGAGGAGGAGAGAAAGACGAGAGGAAAGAACTCTATTTTGGCATCTCTGTGGTGTTTGCCTTTTTTTCACTCTCTCCTCTTCTCCTCCTTTTTTCTTCTTCTCCTTCGTTCTCTCTGCAGTTCTCCTAGAGGCAGCGTATTGATTTTATATTAGGCCTGAGCTACCATCTGGCTGCTTTTCATTCCTCTGTTTTTGTAATGCAAGGAAAACAGAGAGAGAGGGAGAGAGAGAGGGAGAGAGAGAGAGAGGGAGAGAGAGAGGGAGAGAGAGAGAGACACCGGGCCCAAAATTCATTATGCCTTAAATAAAGACAGTAAGAGAGAGGAGAGAATACAGAGCAGCGTGTGTTTGAGTGTGCGTCTGTGCATGTGTATATATGTTTACATAGTGTGTGTGTGTGTGTGTGTGTGTGTGTGTGTGCGTGTGTGTGTGTGATGGGTAAAGAGCGTCTCCTGGTTGGATCTTCTCTAACAGGATCTCTTCATCCTCTTCCTCACTTAAACTCCTCTTCACTCCTAAACGACATGACGGATTAATCTCCAGAGGAGAATCTCAGGCCCAGAGAGAGCTACAAATCTCCATCTACCTCCATCTTTCCCTCCCCGTCCCTCAGGAGCGAGCTCGGCAGGAGCGTCGTCTCGTTCGCTCCTATCATGTATTGATTTGTTCCATCGACGTGTGATCGTCTGATGACAAATATTTAACTTCCTGCCACAGTATTGACCTGAAAACAGTGAGTGAGAGGGGAATTGAAGATGATGCTCTCTCTCTCTCTCTCTCTCTCTCTCTCTCTCTCTCTCTCTCTCTCGCACGGGTACGAGTATTGACCGTATGTAGGCTGGAGGGTTCACCTGATGCTGTCTGATGCAGTAAAGGGATGTTCCACTGTTTTTGAGTCAAGGTTGAGTGAGTCACACAACATGGATGAGGAGATGCTGATTCTAGAAGTCTAGAAGTAGATTTCCTCCTCTGGAAGGACACAATCTACTGCTTATATGTCTTGGTATAGGAATTGGCGGACGGTGAAACTCGCTGCTGTTCTGGATGCGGTGAAAATTGGTCTGAGTTTGATGGGTGTTGGTGTAACAAACGTCCCCAAATACTTGAAATAAAAGACCCCAGAGAAGGTCAGAGTGAGGAGTTTTGTTCACCAGGTTTGCAGTAAATGTTGTTTTGACGGAGAGCTGACTGGTTCAGCAGGTTCTACTTTTGTGTAATTGGACAGAAATCAGTCCAGTCTGACCTCCTGAGACACCGCGAACTCAGCAGGACGCCGTATCGGAGGAGGTCGGGCTGAATCCTCCGTATCCGCCGCCGACACGCTCTCATACTGATGTTGAGTAAACTGTCAGAGACTTGAGCGGAGGGGTTCCCGGCCCGCGCTGAGATCCAGGCCTGTTCTGTGATTAATGGTAGGGGACGCGCCCCACTAATTGTGGTTCCTGACACAGGCACACGTCCCCAGACAAAGCAGGACAGGGCTGGAGCAGGGCGCCACGCTCAATCACCGTCCTGCAGAACGCCGGAGAGCTGTTCTGGGGGTTCGGAGAGAGGAGAGAGAGGTCAGAGGATATGTGGAGGTGACAGCAGAGGAGAGCTGAGGAGGAGCTGTGGGGAGGAGAGGGAGTACGGAGGTTTGAGTACGGGGGAGACGAACCGAAGTACAAGAAGAGAGGAAGTCTGTCCGTACATGGGAGGAAGAGATTTACTTGATCCTCTCTGGATTATCCTCATTGGATCTGAATGTAAGTCTGCCTCACACACACACACACACACACACACACACACACACACACACACACCTGTTACAGTGTTATTGTATCATATAAATATATAAACTGTTGTGTTTGAATCTTTACAGTCCCGACAGACTAAAGGACTCCTCCGTCCGTCTGCAGCTCCTCTGAACCAGCAGGTCGAGTTTTTCACGAGGATCATTTTACAGCAGAGTAAACATTTTACCAGACTGACCCTCCGACTCTGTAAAAGAGCGGGAAGGCCAACGCTTTGTGCTCCTCCTCCTCCTCCTCCTCCTCCTCCTCCACCTGCCGCCGTCCTCCTCTGAGAGCGAGGACAGATGGAAGTCATGAATCGGGACTCCAGACTCTCGGCTCTATCAAGAAATCCCTTCATGGAGGGAGGGGGGGGGCAGACTGTTTCCATATTGTTTCTATCAGCAGAGAGGGGACTCCCTCTGTGAGACCACAGCCCCCCCACAGACCCGGTTCACATGGACCGGACCCGGACAGTCTGACCCGTCCTGCACACGCGTGTTCGTACGTGTTCATGTTCTTCACTTTACCTTCACAGCCCCTCACTTCCTCCAGGGTCCAAGTCATTCAGCTGGTACCCCCTTGGTCCCTTTTTGGCCTCCCAGGCCCCCCAGGCCCCCGTGAGCTTCCCACAAAAAGTCCACAATGCTATTCAAACAATAGGCCAAGGGACAAAGAGCACATTTACACAAGTGGAGCCTTCTTTGAAAGCAAAAAGGCACTATTGGAAGATTTCCAAACCTCGCCCCCCGCCCCAGAAAGAAAAAAAACAGAGACCCCTTTGCCCCTCCATACCCCACCCCTCCGTTAAAAAAAAGGAAGATCACCATTCCAGTGATGGAGACGTGGGAGCCGAATAAACTACACCAAGCCCAGTCCCACCCGCCAGTCCACAAGCACCCCCAATTTAGCCAAACCCCCTCTTTACAGGACAAAAGGCCTTTAGAGGCCGAGTCTCTGTGAGGGCTCTGGTGGATACCATAGTGGCTTAAAGACCGTGGAGGCCTCTGAGAGACTCCTCTTTTACTCCCAGCCTCCCTCTCTCTCTCTCTCTCTCTCTCTGAAAGGTTCAGCGAGGGGTAGAGAAGTTTGGAGAGAGGGGAGGAGAGTGGGGGAGGATGGGGGAGGGTGCAGAGGGTGCTCTTATGTCAACATTGTGGTATTTTCCCAAAGATGCATATCGCCTCTATACAAATAGGAGATGTATTTATAGGAGTACATAGAAATCTGCATGAGAGGAGGAGGAGGAGGAGGAGGAGGAGGAGAGGAGCGTTTGGCCCGGCTCTCTGGCCGCGGCCCCCTCGGCTCCGTGGACGCTCTTCATGGCGAGTGAAATTGTTATTCTTTGGATGCTCGTTGGCTGGGAAACACATAAGTTCTCAGGCGACCACACAGTACTCTCCCTCCCAATATGGCCGCCGCCGCGCAGAGGAGCCCATTGAAGGCCGAGGTCCAGCGCCATACATCTTCACTGGAGCCAGTATCCCGAGGTCTCTTTGTGGGCTGTGGTTGGGCGTCAGGCATGTTCAGGGGAATAAAGGAGGGTCACTCTGATCCTCCACAGCTCAGCTCAGACCTGAAACTGGTCTTCATCTGCCCCTGAATCCACAGACAGAGAGACTGTCCCAGACCGGGACGTAGACCTTTACATGGGGGACTCCATAAACCAGTTCAGATGGAAACACTCGATATCTGAACCCAAATAAACACAGAGTTTAATCATCCCACTGTGAGAATAACTCAGACTGGACCCAGACATCCTCACACCTCTGACCAAAGGGGAGTAGCACAAGTATTATTATTATTATTATTTTTATTATTATTATTATTTTTATTATTATTATTATTTTTATTATTATTATTATTATTATTATTATTATTATTATTTTTATTTTTATTATTTATTATTATTATTATTATTATTATTATTATTATTATTAGTAGTAGTAGTAGTAGTAGTAGTAGTAATAGTAACAGTAGTAGTAATAGTAATAGTATTAGTAGTAGTCATTTATTCAGTCATGACAGCACCAAATATTCTACACCAAATTGACATTTTACACTAAATCACTAAATCAATAATCATGTTGAATATTGACTGAACAGGCAGAAACAGACTGATTATAAAAGTCTTTCCTGTGTTTTAAACTTTTCAGTCTACAGACCTCCAGAAGAGCAAAGAAACAACAACAACAGAGAATTAATCCACTTATAAGATTCAAAAACAGATTTACAAACTATTAAAAACCAACAAAGACGGACCTGTTTTTAGATTTATGTCGGCATCATGACAGAGTTTAACTCCACTAACAGAGACTCGTCTCCTTTTTTAGTTTTTTCTACAGTAAATTAACAAACACCTCTGAGATTAAACGGACCGTCCTGAATCTAAAAGAACCTCAGTATTCAGTCAGGGAGCAGTTTTAATTTAACTCTGAACATTATTTACCTTATTTTATAATAAAACAGATCATAAAATTTCATAACATGAGAATTTAGAAAAAGTGTCTCCATGTGATCATAGTAATCAGTCTTATTGATCATACGTATAGCTTGTTTTTGCAGTTTGATTATTGATTATCGTGGTTTTAAAGGCGGATCCCCACAGTTCCACACAGTCAGATATATAAGGACTAATCAATGAGAAGGTGATCAAATACAAAACTTTGGAAATCAATACTTTTCTCGATTTGAACAGGATTGAAGTGATTTTGAATTTTTCCCTTTCATGTATTTAATGTGTCGTTTCCATGTTAACGTTTGATCAACTTTAGTCTCAGTCTCTCTGTCAATGTCAACATTACAGATTCTTAATTTAACATTAAAGTCACTTTCATTTAGATTCTCAAAAAACATATAAATATATATTTTTTAATATTTAGAGATAATTTATTGGCATCAAACCAAGTCTTGAGATTTTCCAGCTCCATTTCTACAAAACACTAAAGTTCCTTTAAATTTTTACAGGAGTAAAACAAACTGGAATCATCTGCAGACATTTCTAAATAAATCTGTGACACTGCAGATGTTATTGATATAAAGAATGAACAGTATTGGACCGATCAATGATCCTTGTGGTACGCCACATGTAATCATTAATCTGTACACACTAGTGTCTATAACTTAACCACCCCCCAGTATTCCATACATCTGTAAAAGTCTATTATTTGGATTTATCTCCCACTGAATTAAGGACTTAAATTTCACAGAAACAGATTTCCTATCTCAGGCATTAGTTTTCTATTATTATCTGTCATTATTTCACGATGTGGTCACTGTTTTTCTTCAACCCCGTTATGGACAAAAAGTAAACTCTCTGAATATGATAAAAAAAAAAACATGTTTTTCCAAAGAAAGTGATATTTTTATGTTTTTATATCAGTCAGGTGTCCCCCACACTGTCTCAGTCATTTTAAATACAAAAATGACACAGAAGCTCTCATCTAGGCTTTCATAGTCCTCAGGATCTACCAGATGGAGTGTATTTCAAAATAAAAGCACGGTTTTACACTGCAGAAAATAAAGCAACAATAAATTTAAATAAAGCAACAAAAGGCAAAAACTCACTTTTCCAAGTCCAACGAAGAAGCCAAGTCCAGAAACCCCGAAACACTGAAGCTCTGAGGAAAACAGGAGCTGTGCAGACGAGCTAACGAGCTCCAGGTGAGACTTTCAAAATAAAAGCATGAAAAACAGTCTGGGGTCACATCCGGAGAAGTTTGTGTCTGAGAGCTGCTGGTGAAGATAAACGAGAACATCATTAGAAACAGAGACGACTGAAGGACTATTGTGTTCCTGTGATAGTTGTGTTACTGTGATAGTTGTGTTTCTGTGATAGTTGTGTAACTGTGATAGTTGTGTTATTTTGATAATTGTACACTTCACAATAAATCTTTATAAACTACAGCACATACTGAAATTCCCTGAGTCCAGATTAATCATATTAGTGTGTAATATTCTGCATTAATATTCATTTTTTAATATTTGTGTTAATTCTGTATTTATATTAAAGACGGTGATCTGTTCTGTGCTATTACTGTGTGTGTGTGTGTGTGTGTGTGTGTGTGTGTGTGTGCGTGTGTGTGGGGATTATTATGGAGTCGTGACCTTCGTCTTTATAAGGTCATTCGTCTGCTGCTCTGGTTAAAGAAATTAAAGGACACTCAGTGATCTGTGTTTTTATTCTTCCTGATCGACTTATAGCCGATCGATCGATGCTGATCAATGACGTGCTCATACACTCTCTCAGTCATTGGCTGCAGTTTATCTTTGGATCAGTTTTTGTTTTCTTCGTTCTCCTAAAAAAACACAGAGCAGAGTTTATTAGACACCTGAAGTCGCTGTGATTGGGAGAGGCCTCTATTAGGAGCTTTACGGTATTCTGGTGTGTCCTCTCTTAGATCTGCTGATCTTTAGGCAGGTGAAACAGGCAGGTGGAGAGTCACCTGAGGAGTCTGCAGACTCACACACACACACAGACGCCGTAACGCCGTGTAAACCCCAAACTCAGTCTGAGAGTCCAGCAGAGGAGACCCTGACCCTGCTGTGATCCTCCTGCTGCAGAGGAGACCCTGACCCTGCTGTGATCCTCCTGCTGCAGAGGAGATCCCTCTGAATGTTTCTGCTCTCCTGCCAAACACCAGCCGCTGCTCCGTCACCCACGCTCACAGGCTTGTTGCTGCTCTGCACACTGTGTCCTCTGTGAACAATAGAGAGGTGACGGCTCTAATTACTTTGTGTAATTGTGGCCGAGTGCCTCACATGTTTGCCGGGTCAGAGCGTCTAAAAATACTCCGAGAACAAACGAACCGATTAGAGCAGAAGAAGAAACCGCCGTTCACTCCGACACATTTACTCTGAAGTGAGCAGAGAGGGAGCAGCAGCAGCAGCTCTGCTCTCAGAGTGAGCCGTTAGTAATCAACCCCCCCCACACACACACACACACACATGCACACACACATGCACACACACACACACACACACCCCAAACAGACCCTCCCAGGTGACATGACAGCCTCCTCTCACATAACCAGTCTCTGCTGTTTGCTAACGCTGCAGCTCTGCGCACATCACACTCACTACAGGCTCTGCAATCCTACACAGCAGGGAGCGGGTACAGACGCACACACACACACACCAACACACACACCAAACACACACCAAACACACACACCAAACACACTCACTACAGGCTCTGCAATCCTACACAACAGGCGGCAGGTACAGCAGCACAGACACACACCTGAACAACACAGACAGGGTCCTGCAGGGAGTTCCAGTTCCTCTGTGTGTGAGTGCGTGTGTGTGTGTGTGTGTGTGTGTGTGTGTGTGTGTGTGCGTGTGTGCGGGTTGATCACTGGCCCTGTTAGGTAGCATTGACGTCTCCACCTCAGAGCTGGCACACAGGGGAGTTATTGATTAGCATTAAGCATCCATGCAGATGGCCAATAAAGAGCAGGTGAGCCAAAGAGGGCCTGGGGAGACATGTGTGTGTGCGCTGCAGTGAGGAGGGGGCGGGGTGTAGAGAGGCCAAAAACAACAGAGACGATGAGAAAAACAGAGAATAAGAGGAATTTTCACACAGAAGGAAACATGAACGTTGGAGTTTCTCTGCAGATTCAGACGTTTATAAATCAGAGTTTCATTAAATCTGTTTGTTGTTGTTTTAAATGTATAAAAATGTGTGTGTGTGTGTGTGTGAGTGTGTAAAGTGTGTGTAAAGAGTGTGTAAAGAGTGAATCCTGAGCTGCAGGAGTACGAAACACTAATCCTGTTGGTTTTCGGTTAATCCAGCAGGAAGCCCGCTTCGCTCTCATCCTGCCGCTTTAATATTTCGCCGGCTCCTGCATGCTTGTCAGGTATTGTGCATCAGCCCACAACTCCCCTGTCATATCTGTCACTTTGAATCCAGCGTGTGCACTTGTGTAATTCACTGATCATCCTCAGGATACACACACGCGCACACACACACACACACACACACACACACACACACACACACGCCTATTTTTAAAGCGTTGTCTTCAGCAGAGGAGGACAAAACGCTTGAATTCTTCGGTTTATAATAAAGTCTTAAAAAAAGCACAGATTCCACCTTTAACGTCATATTTATTGTTATTTAGTTACTCAATAAAACATATACAGATATATACAATATGCAGGAAAACAGACGACTGCACTTTACATATTATTAAAAAAGAAAACAAAAAAGAAAACATAAATCAGTTCGTAAATTGCCGTCACAGTCCTCCAACTATTGTTTCAGAAATTCAAATTTAACAGAAGCTTTATTTAAAGATTACAAGATTGCCTAACACACAGCAAATTTTCTCTTATTATACATGTGCAATACCAATAGTCTCTTTTTTTTTTTCCTCATTTCCCTTATTAAACACTCCCTCCACCTCCGTCAGGTCTGCGGTTCCAACGGCTGAGCGGTATAGAAGTGGTGGAGCACATGTGGTTGATGGAGGTATGTAGAAAATGGAAGAAGAAGAAAAAGGAGGGAAACAGATTCCCAGAAATACAAAGAATGGAAAATTACAACAAGCTGTGACCTGTTTGAATGATAAAAGTGAGGAAGGGGCTCCACGACGACGGCGGCGGAGTTACATTCATGCACATTTTCAGACGTTTTCTGTTTCCACTCGTTCTCAGCGCCGCCGCCGTCGTCGGAGCGAACACAGCGAGACGTGAGGCCGGAGATGAGGGAGAAAACGACGAACACGGTTCTGATGGACTCAACACTGGGATACAATCACCGCCACTGACAACAGAACTTCCTGTCCCGCTCCTCCTCCTCCTCCTCCTCCTCCTCCTCCTCCTCCTCCTCTTTATTTTTCTCCAACAAAGAAACAAAAAGATCCGTTTGAGGTTTTCCAGATGTGGGCGTTGATGAGTGGAGCCCGCGCTGTGGAGTCCAGCTGTGTGTGTGTGTGTGTGTGCACGTGTGTGTGTGACTACATGTATCAGAAAAGATATAGTATTAGCATGTGTGTGCATGTGTGTGTGTGTGTGTGTGTGCACGTGTGTGTGTGTGTGTGTGGTCATTTTGCACGTCAAAGTCTTTCTGTCCCTGAACAGACAGGAGCTGCTCGGACACCACCTCCTCCACCTCCTCCACCTCCTCCTCCTCCTCCTCCTCCTCCTCTCTTTGTCCCTGGAGCTTCGTCTCCTGCTCCCGTCGTTTCCTGTCCTCCTCCGTTCGGCGTTTTTTTGTTCAAGTCAGTGCGGCCACGAAAGTCCCGAACCGGTTGGAGATGTCGGAGTGCAGCGAGCGCCAGGATGAGACGGGTCCCCCTCGGCCCTTACTGTCCCCCAGCTCGTCTGTGCAGTGGACGGACAGGCACTGCAGGTGGTTCCCTGCTCCTCCTCCTCCTCCTCCTCCTCCTCCTCCTGCTGCTCCTCCTCCTCCTCCTCCAGCCTTACTCTGGGTCAGCTCAGACTCTGCAGACAAACAGGGACGAGTTAAAGATGAATAATAATCCGTGTGTTTGTGTGAGCAGCTTTTAAACACACACACGCACATGCACGTGCACGCACACACACACACACACTCTTAATTAAAGCAGTGTCATTTTCACATCATCCCACTCTAAATCTGCACTGTGAAATGAATTCAACACTCCTCCACCTCTTCATCGAGGAGACCTGAGACGGAGGCTGAGAGCGAAGCTTCCTCTGCTCACACTCCTCCTCCTCTTCATGCCCCATATACACACATGTGAACACACACACACACACACACACACACTCTCTCAGCCAGGCGTGCAAATTTAAGGCGCTGCAGCCTGACCCCCGGTCAAAGGGTCAAAGTTCGCAGAGCATACTGGCCTTTAACCCCGTTTGACCCAATTTACCGGTATAATGACCGTGCGGCGGTATCGACCCGGTGTCACCAACGTGTGGCGCCTCATATTAAATGGTTTCACCAATCGTATAGAAAATCAATACGCAGGTTGATTAGAAGTCAAATCAGAAATCTGCTGCAGAGAGGGAAAAAAATCACTCTGAGAGGAGAGACAGAAAACCATTTCAGGGGAAGATTGACGAGGACGGACAGGAAGTGCTGGGCTAAACTATATGAGAGCGCCGCCGCCGCCATCTTCCTCTTCATCTGCTGCAGAAGAAGAAATGAGGACAGGAAGGAGTTAACGCTTTGGAGCGGTTTCACGGCGAGCTCTGGGTTTTGCTCCGAGGAAGCTCACAGCGCTGAGAAAGTTTATGGATCCTTCACCAAAACCAGTCTGATCCTCCTCCTCCTCCTCCTCCTCCTCCTTCTCCTCCTCCTGCTCCTCCACCTCCTCCGTTAGGATGATGATGGTGGAGGATCAGACGCTGAGCTTTAAGGACATGTAGGAGTCTGAGCACAGAGACAGGAAGGAAGCGGCGCTGACAAGCTGAGGTACACGTGTCAGAGGAGGGCGAGGCTGTGATCCACGACAGGAGGATCACAACAACGCCGCCGCCGTCAGAGCGCCGCTGCTCACCTGAGAGTCCAGACTCAGAACCACCGCCCCGGCCCCGCTCTCTCTCTCTCTCTCTCTCTCTCCCTCTCTCTCTCTCCCTCTCCCACTCTCTCTCTCTCTCTCTCTCTCTCTCTCTCCCTCTCTCTCTCTCTCTCTCTCTCTCTCTCTCTCTCTCTCTCTCTCCCTCTCCCTCTCTCTCTCTCTCTCTCTCTCTCCCTCTCTCTCCCTCTCTCTCTCTCCCTCTCTCTCTCTCTCTCTCTCTCTCTCTCTCTCTCTCTCTCTCCCTCTCTCTCTCTCTCTCTCTCTCTCTCTCCCTCTCCCACTCTCCCTCTCTCTCTCTCCCTCTCTCTCTCTCTCTCTCTCTCTCTCTCTCTCTCTCTCTCTCTCTCTCTCTCTCTCTCTCTCTCTCTCTCTCTCTCTCTCTCTCTCTCTCTCTCTCTCTCTCTCTCTCTCTCTCTCTCTCTCTCTCTCTCTCTCTCTCTCTCTCTCTCTCTCTCTCTCTCTCCCTCTCTCTCCCTCTCTCTCTCTCCCTCTCTCTCTCTCTCTCTCTCTCTCTCTCTCTCTCTCTCTCCCTCTCCCTCTCTCTCTCCCTCTCTCTCTCTCTCTCTCTCTCTCTCTCTCTCTCTCTCTCTCTCTCTCCCCACTCTCCCTCTCTCTCTCTCTCTCTCTCTCTCTCTCTCTCTCTCTCTCTCTCTCTCTCTCTCTCTCTCTCTCTCTCTCTCTCTCTCTCTCTCTCTCTCCCTCTCTCTCTCTCTCTCTCTTGTTTTCATTCCTCCACCTCTGATTTCTCGACGCCCCGGGGCGGCGGTGACACAGTGTCAACAAAACACATCCTGGGACGCCAGCCCGGCCAGATCCAGACCGGGGCGGGTCGGGCTGGGACAGGCGAGAGTGGGCCTGCCCCCCCAGCCTGTCTGGGCCGAGACCAGTGGAACGGAAAAGTGGAGGATTTGGTGAAAGGTCAGACCGCCAAGTCCCCCCCACCCCGCTGCTCGCCTCTGTGACTGCCTATGGGACTCTACCTCTCTCTCTCTCCCTGTGTGTGTGTGTGTGTGTGTGTGTGTGTGTGTGTGTGTGTGTGTGTGTGTGTGTGTGTGGTGGGGGGGTGTAAGGATTTAGAGCAGTGTCGGTGGCGGCCGTGACAAGATCTAACATTTGCCAGAGGGTCCAGTCATACACCTCAGCATGATGGCAGATCCTCCACCCCCGCCAGAACCCCCGCCACTACACACACACACACACACACACACACACACACACACACACACACACACACACACACACACACACACACACACACACACACACACACCTCTGCTCAGCGTTGTGTGTGCCCTCCAGCACCCGCCGGCAGCTCATGCTAGCTGGGCACAGCGGGGTCCAGACCGGCCTGAATAGGCAGCCAAGCGTTCCCCCGACTCACCGCTGACACACACAGAACTGACAACACACACCGCCACAGACACACAACACCACAGACACACAACACCACAGACACACAACACACCACTGCCGCCGCCGCCGTGCACACACCAGCCCTCACACGTGCACACCGACACATGCACAAACAGACAGACGCCCGGCTGTTGGTGTTAAAATCAGAGTTAGTTTTCACTCAGCAGGTCGGAGGTTCGAGTCGTTCTCCACCTGAAAACGTCACTTCCTGTCAGATCAGACGCACTCTTGACCAGCAGGATTAAAATATCCGACAGTGTTTCAGGTTTACGGCTGAAGGAGGAGAATAAAGAGCCTTAAATTGTCTCGATTATCCGTCGAGGAGCGGAGACGGCGGTGTGAAATTCTGACATCAGCCCAAATCGGCGTGACGCTTTACACGCAGGAAATCAGATCTCGCTCCGCTTATGGCGGGATTCATATCCACGATGATATCTTAATAATAGCCTCTTCATCGGAGGGAAACACCTCAGGAACACGGGAGAAGGAGCAGCAGGAGCAGCAGGAGCAGCAGGAGCAGCAGGAGCAGCAGGAGCAGCAGGGTCACAAACGCACCGAAAACATTAACCACATTACAGATTATAACCACGGCGAGGAGGAAACACGCCACCTCTTACACCGCTGCACACACACACACACACACACACACACACACACACACACACACACACACACACACACACACACACACACACACACCGGTGGTCTCCGTGTCGGACTTGAATTTTCCTTTAAAACCTGAAACTCCGAGTCGGTCTGAATCTGCGGGACCCGAGTTCTCAGAGCCGTCACATTGATTTCCCAGGACCCACAATCCCGTGCGGCAGGCCTCTGCCCTTTCTATCCAGAGCTCTATACTTCCATGACGACACTTCACCTTTGACCCCGTGCTCCCGAGGGCGCGACCCCTTCCTCTCTGAACACAAACCGGCCCAATCACAGCGCTCGGCCGGCTGACAAAAACACCCAGAGGCCTTTGCTCCGGTGACAGTCGGTGACATCAGGTCAGATTCCTTCAGCATAACAACGAGCGGCACGGCGCGGCGTGAGGGGGCGGGCTTTGTCAGCAAAGGTCTGAGTTTACCAGATAAATCAGGAGGAGAAACCCGGACCAGCAGAGACCACCGCCGAGGTCTGAGGGACCCGTTAACGGGGGCCGCTGTCACAGGGTCTGAGGGGCCCAGAGCGAGTTAGGCCGCCCGCACCCCCAACGCCACGGCGCAGAGTGACCTTTCCCTCAGAGCAGGGAGGATGTCTGCAGGGAGCGGGGGGAGGTGGGGGTGGGGGGGGGGGGGGGGGGCACATTTCTGCAGCGGGGGGTGGGGGGGGGGGTGGGGGGGCACAGAGGTTATTCTGGTTTGAATTTCCTCCTCGCCGCCGTTTTTCCAACCTGAAAAAAACAAAAACAGAAAGAAAAAGAGAAACCTGTCCGGACAGGCACCGCCCCCCCGCAGGCGTACCTTATCTCCAACACCCCCCCCCACACACACACACACACACACACACACACACACACACACACACACACACACCTCCCCCTCTGGCCTCAGAAGTGTTTAGGAAACCAGACACAAATCAGAACATGGGAAGTGATTTAGAGCCGCCATCATAACTCAGAGCCGCGTCCAGAACCTGTCCAACATGTCATCCAACTCTGGGACATATTGATCTACTTCACTGTCTCTATTTGGACTCAGCGCCACCGCCACGCCGACACACACACACACACACACACACACACTTTCAGGTCAAACATGAATTTAAAAACAGACTTTTTTATTTTCTGAATTACAGAAAAAGATGAAATAAACGAGTTTTATCCTGTAATCAAAGGGACGATTTTTATTTTAGAAACTAAAGAAAAATTAATAAACTGTCACAGAAAAAACAAACATGGAGTCTGTGACGCGGCCTCCTGAGTGAAGGTCCACGTTTAGACGAAGACTTCTCGCCATCTCTGCGAGTTTCTCCGTCGCTCCATCAGGATCCACTTCAGTCTCCCCGGAGAAACCGCTCCACTGTCACAACTCATCCGTCAATTCAGCAACACAAATTAAAGCACTACCTGTGTGTCTAATAACATAACGGCTGCTGGCAGCACCGTGACCACACACACACACACACACACACACACATATGAAGCTGGGACACCTTCATATCAGACTGAGGCTTTTTTCCCATCATTCATTGCGTGTCGGCTCCTCACACACGTCCTCGGTCGACGGTTCGAGACAAATTCAGCTCCGAACATTTAAAACACACCGAGGCCGGTCCGACCCGATTCAGACACTCGTCCCCAGAAACAAGACGCCAAAATCCAGCAGAGCCAAAAGGCTGGACGCCTCCATCACACACACACACACACACACACACACACATGCGCGCCTCTTTAAAGCCTCGATGGGTGTTTTTATTCTCTCTCATATTTGCAGCAGGTTTGACTTCGGTGAGTTTCAGGATCTGAATCTGTGAGTCTGACACCAACTTCACGTCCACAGAACCAGCCCCACACTGAAACAGCGAGGCATGATCGGGTCTTTGAGCTCAGGAGGACCAGCATTCAGCAGGTCCTGATCCGATGACGGAAACCTGAACCGGCTGATGATCAAGAACCCGTCAAGAACCGCTTCAACTCTGCGGAGTCGCCTGAGGAGGAATAACCACCTTTGGAAACGATCTCACTCGGGCTAATTGCTGCGATTATCCTGATGATTATTATCATTATTACTGTAGTACAGGAGTGTGCGGCGGTGGCGGCGGCGGCGGTGGCGGGCTGGGTGGATGTGTGTTGTTGAAAACGTCAATATGAAACACCTTGTAATGACAGGTAAAGAACACACACTGCCCCGAGCTGTTTTTTCCACATTCAAGCACGTGCCAATCACCCGGGTCTGTTTTTAGAAACAGAAATTAGGGGTGTGATTTGTGAGGTTGTTGTCGCTGAAATGTCAAAGGCAGGTAGTCTCACAGGACCGCGTGCTCCACGCCGGAATATCAATACGGCGCTTTCTGCAGATTTAAGTGCTTTCTACTCGGCGTGATAAGATGCAGGTTCTGCTTTTTTCTGAGCTGTCAAAGTCGGAGGGAGAGCGATTTGATCATTATTGGAGCTGTTTATGGGCTGATTACTGAGAGAGAGAGAGAGAGAGAGAGAGAGAGAGAGAGAGAGAAACGACTCCGGCGGGTCAACAGTGAAGCGTTTGAACTGAGCTGATAAAGACAAAAACAAGTGCATGTGGCAAAAAGTAAAAATAAAAAGGACTGAATCACTTCCTGCGCCTGCTGGTGGCCCGTTATCAAGACTCTGCACCAGTTTCCAAACGAACGGTCAGCTTCTGGCAAAGATAGACGGAGAGAGGAGGAGGAGGAGGAGGAGGAGGAGGAGGAGGAGGAGGAAGAGGAAGGAGAGAGCGGGCTTTCTTCTAAAAAAGGGGAAATAATATTAACCGACAGAACGACAGAGAGAGAGAGAGAGAGAGAGAGAGAGAGAGAGAGAGGGAGAGAGAGAGAGAGAGAGAGAGAGAGAGAGAGAGAGAGAGAGAGAGAGAGAGAGAGAGAGAGAGAGAGAGAGAGAGAGAGAGAGAGAGAGAGAGAGAGAGAGAGAGAGAGAGAGGGGCCAAACACGGGGTCCAGAGGGGCCATCAGAGCAACAGGCATCACTTTAAAGAGGCTCCGAGGGGGTGAGGGGGACCGACCCACATCAGCTGAAGTTTCACCGCTGCTGCACAATCCAACACACTCACACAAACACTAACACAAACACAAACACACAAACACACTCACACACACTCTGAGCTCTCTGCAAACGTCACTTTTCGGCCCCCGTAATAAAGAGGATGGAGACGCTCACTTCATGCTGACCTTTGACCTCTTTCACTGCGTTCAGATCTGAGGTTAACTGAAAAGACGGACTGAGACACAACAGACACTCTTATATCAAACACACACAGACACACACAGACACACACAGACCTAAACTCTCATCACTAAAGACACGTTCAGGTTCGACTCACAGATCTGCGTTTGTTTTTTTTAAAATCTCCTTCCAGTAAATTCACTTTTGTGTTTTTATTTCCAGGATCAGAATTTGAGCGTCTGCGTCGATGAAATTAAAACTTTTTTAAATAATTAACCTGACGAGAGTTCACCAGGAAAATGATCTGCAGGATTTCACCGTCTCTCTCAGATCACAGCGACGACAAAAACGGATCCTGAAAATTAAAACAGTAGATCTCTGTATTTAAAAAACCTCTCCTAACACGGTCCTAACACGACGATCATTTATGATCATTTATGATCATTTCTGGTTCTAATGTGATTTCAGTGTAAAAGCTTCATCTCCACATCAGGATCTCTGCAGATATTTCTACACTAGAATCATGTTAACGGCCTAATGAGTTGCTGTGATTTATTTCACATTAGTGTCGGTGACATCCCCCCCCCCCCCCGGCAGAGTTTGGTTGGTGGTGTGTGTGTGTGTGTGTGTGTGTGTGGGGGTGGGGTGGGGTCTCGTGTATATTTTAGTCTTCAGCCTGTGGGATGTTGGCTCTTACAGCAGAGCTCTGTGGCTCTGACTTATCTTAAATTATGATGTTATTTTGCTCCTTCTGTGTCGCCGAAGCATCAGATTCAATCTGAACACCACCCCCCCCCCCAAATACACCTCCACCCTTTTTTTCATCTCTGCTGTCTGAAGCACTCAAATGAGAAACTGTCAGGAGCCGTGATTTGTGCTAACTAGCTATCGATCGCTCCTGAGCTGCATGCCTCGTGTCCACGCAGGGAGGGCTGAGAGAGGAGGCAAGGAGACGAGGAGAGGAGGAGAGGAGGAGAGGAGGAGAGGAGGAGAGGAGGAGAGGATGGGGAGCAGAAATGAGAGTATTGTGGTGTTAAATAGCAGCTGTTTGAGTGAATCCTGGTTGTTTAATGTGCGATCAGAGTAATTAAAGTTGTCAGAGCAACAGGGCGAGGGTGGGGGGGTGGATTCTGACTCTGAGGAGGAAAACTGATCCATCAACCCATCAGGAGTCATGATCGTCACTCTCTGATCAGGAGGATTTTAACCCCGACTTTAACGTCGTCTGCTGGTTTTAGAGATTTCAATTTCAGAAACTCAGAAAAACATCTTTAAGAAGTTCAATAATAACAGGAGCAGAAAAACAGCTTCTTTAAAGTCTCATTTTCTCTAAATAAACTTAAAGATTCTTCCTCCTGCTCCAGTCTCACTTTTTATTTACAGAGAAAGATTAATGTAAATAATCCAATCAGCTGATCGGTGTAAATAAAGTTTTTTTTATTTTCTCTCCTGCTGTGAAAAACTGACATGTCTGCCCCCCCCCCCCCCCTCCCCGTGCTCACCCCCACGATATGCTGGACTACACACTCCGTGCGCGCCCCCGCCCCTCTCTGCACCCGCACCGATCAGAACAAAGAGGCGCGAGACGCACCGAGGGCTCAGCGCGCGCGCGCACACACACACACACACACACACTCGCGTCCCTCCGTTATCATATACCCATAAATCCACGCCGTCCGTGGGTTCGTGGGTTTTACTGACGGAGGAAATAATTCAGGATCAGAAACAGAAAAAAGAAAATCTGAGATTAAAAAGGTCTGAAATAATCCAGAAATACATACTAAACACGGAGAGGATTTATTAAACTTCAGTTTGTTTAATACAGATTTTTTTTAAATCATGAAAATTAAAACACTAAATTAAAAAATTACGACGAGGAGGAAAAATTAATTTAGAGGGTTATTTAAATGTTTAAATATAATTATAATTACTGCTGTTATAATTATTATAATTATGATCATTTTGTTGTTTTTTTCTATATTATCTAAAAACGATTTTGAATAATTAGAAAATTATAAGAACTTGAACGACGAAGCTGAAAAATTATTCACGTGTATTTGAATTCAAAATTACCAATTAAACCGGATTATATTAGATTTATTTTAAACTATTCACCGACGCTTGTTCGTCATAAACTCCCGTCTGTTTAACAAACTCTGTGTGTTTATTTAAAACGGAGTATTTCTTATTTCACTGAGAACATTTCCAAGATTATAAATCAATAACTAATTTAACTTTAATTATGTTTGAGGTAGAAAATTATGTAGATTTTTAAAAATGACTAATTAAAAATATTCAGTTTAAATTCGGACACCGGAGCGAGGGTGTAAATGTGAGCATGCACAGTAATCCCCGAAATAATCCGGAGCTGCCAATGTAAAATCAATGAGACAGAGAGAGAGAGAGGGAGAGAGGGAGCAGCTCGGTATTATCCCCTGATAATAAGAAAAACAAACAGCTAACAAGGCGAGGGGAACCCCGCTGCGCACACGCATATCCTCCGAAAGCTATTAATCTGCTCAATGTAGTTGTTCACCCTGAAAACCGAGATAAAGAACCGCAGGAAATGTTGACTTTTCCCGAGCTGCTCTTTTGAAGAGCTCCAACAATGAGGAACCTCCGAGAAATACAAAGAAAAATGCTGCTTTACTTTGTTCACCCGGAGGTTTGTCCACCCTGCTGCCCGGGTTCACCCTCTGAAACACGGACCAGTTTAACCAGAATTAAGAGGCAGAAATGAGTTTTTTTTTCCCCTGAATCCTGTCAGCCTTAAATCTCTTATTTTCCTACAGAGACTCCAACAAAAGAGCCGGTTTAACAGAGCTGCTCTCTGCCGCACCTCTCCAACAAAAGGAGCGTTTTTATTATATATATGAGCGTTAGAAAAGCCTTTAACATGTCAGCTGCGAGGTCTCACACTTCATATCAGGTCAAATAAATTTCAGTTTAAAAAAGACAAAAAGGTAAATTCAAGAGGCGAAGCTGCTGAGGACTGAGTTCAGTTTGAGACAGAAGGACAGAGGAGAGAGAGAGGGAAGTATAGAGGGTCAAATGTGACCCAAACTGTCTCCGTTTACCTTCTTTGCTGCTGCTGCTGCTCTGGCTCTTGTTTTTCTCCCATGGTCCCATGGCCTTGTCATCCTCCGACCCGTCCATCATGGCCTTGTCACTGGGCACGTACCAGGTGGCGTGCTGCTCTGCCATCAGGGTGTCAAGGTCAATAGTGCCCATTGAGCCCTTCCCAGCATCCGGGCTGCAGCCTGCCAGCTCGTTGTCTCCGTTCTGCTGCGAGGGACAGTCTCCGTTCTTCTTGCCGTTCTTTAAGGCCAGGGGCTGGTCCTCGGAGATGCTGAACTGCTGCCGCTGCAGCTGGATCTGGGCCTGCAGGATTTCCAGAGGGTGGATCTCTTCCTGGCCGGAGGTGCTGGATGGGGTTCGTACCTGCTCCACTCCGGGGGTGCCGGGATGGCTCACCCCGCTGGCCCCCGTGGCCCCGCCGGCGTTCAGTCCGTAGCTGTCTGGTGTCGAGGTAGTGTGATTGTTAATGCCCATGCTGAGGGGCTTCTGTCCGTTTACCAGCCCGTGGTCGCCCCTCTGCATCTTGGGTGAGCCGGTGATCATGGGGCTGCGGTTAGGCTTGGCGGCGGAGGCCCCGCCTGCGTCAGAGCTGGATGACACCTCATCCTCGTTGCCGTAGTGGGTGCTTACGTCGTCCGGAAAGTCAACTCGTGGCGAGCTGCTGTCAGACTTGGCAACGCTTTGAATGCCGCTGTCCAAAGACGACATCAGATCGGCCTGGTCCCCCAACATTAGGTCACCTCCTTTCCCCCACGAGGGCGATTGGAGGTGCTTCTCATGGGGCGTGCCCCCACCCCTCTCCCCAACGCCAGCTGAGGGGGTCTGCTGGCCTGGACTTACAACAGGGTTTCCATTGTCAGAGGAAAAAAAAATTCCAGGGCTCACATGTCCGCTGTCTCTTTTTCTCCTCCCTCTCCCTCTCCCACTCCCTGTTGTTGCCTTCCCCTCACTGCACGGGGTAGCGTCCATGTTGAAATTTGGGGAGAGGGCACTGGCTTCCCCCTGCACCGTCTGGCTTTGACTTGCAGGCTTAGAGTTGCTATTCCCGGTGCCAGGCATCTGGCTGTTCTGGGAAGTGCTGCTCTGAAAATATTCAGGCCCAGCACTGCCAGTCCCATTAGATGTGCTGCTATTAATGTCCTGCTCCGTCTGACTCAGTTTTCGCTTGCCCTCGTTTTGGTTCTTCTTGTTGAACGTTACGTTAAGATTGGGGGCCCCTAGGCTCGCTATCATGTTCTGGCAGGCCGTAGAGAGGGCCGCCAGGCAGCTCTGGCCAAAAACACTGTCTTTGGAGCTGGTTTTGTTGAAGTTACCCAGAGACAGAGCTCCTAGCTTACTGACAGAGGACCGCTGGCCTGGGGGGAACTCAGACTGGGGTGGGTATGTCCCCGGTGAAGTGCTCACCCCCTGGGGAGCACTGTGGGGCGGCCCTTGACGGTTACCTCCTCCGTAAGGAAACGTTGGCTGAGCTCCCATCGGAGGTGCAGGAAAGTCAGCCGGCCGCCGCTCTGCTGGTGGGTTGGGGTGCCCGGCTCCCGCTCCTGGACTCTGCATCTGTGCGAGGTTCCCCATGTTGCTGCTGAACTGTGAGTGGATCCCCGGGGAGTGAAGGGCCGGCACATGACCGTCTCCGGGTATTCTCATGGGCTCCTGCATGCCCATACCCGGCCTGAACATCATCCCGGCCCCATTTTGCTGCAGCCCCATGTCGTGAGGCCCTGATTCGTTCCCTGCTCCACCCATACGCCGTGACATCATCTCCCCTGGTGGGTGGGACCCTTGGAACCAGGAGTTCTCCTGAGTTACATGAGGATTCTGTCCATCAATGTTGGGCATCCTGCCCCCGCTCTCCCTGTCAAAGCCGGGCTGAGGCATGTTCCCAACAGGGCCGCCGTGAGCCATGGGGCCCGGAGGAACATCGCCATGGTGACCCAGCTGCTGCAGGCTGGGCTGCCTCATCCTCTGCTGCTGGTTTCGAGAAGCCATCTGTTTGATCATCATGGCGGCGTTCTGGCGCTGCTGCAGAGACTGCTGCTCGGGCCCTGGATGCTGCAGAGGACCAGGTGGGAACCCTTCACTCACAGGTGGAGTGAACTCCCCAGGTAGGCCGGGGTAGGCGGAGGGAGAGAGGTGGTTATCCATCCCGCCGCACCAGCCTTCACCGCCGTGTGCGTTTGGAAAGTCAAATCTGGGCCTTTTGGCCATGTTCATATACGGAGAGTCAAAGTGTTGTAGCCTCTGGTTTGGGGGCTGCTGGGAGGGGGGAGGAGCTGGCTGTTGCATATTAAACATGGGGTCCCCATAGGGGTGCAGCCCCCTATTTTCCAGTCTGTGAATGGGATATTCAAACTGGTTGTGTTGGCCAGGCATCATGACCCCTCCGTCCAGAATGTTAGGGTTAGTGGAGCCCGGCTCAGCCTGAGGGGGTCTGGGAAGGCCAGGGGGACATGAGTTCTGTCTGGATATCAAGCCGGCCTGTTGTTGCTGCTGCATGAGAGGATGTCTGGCGTTGACCCCCGGCTCCATTCCCACGGGCACCTTTCGACCGTTTCCAAAACGCTCAAAAAACACTCCGTGCTGAGGCTGCTGGGGCTGCGGTGGGGGCGGCTGGTGTCCCTTCGAGATGCCCTGCATACCTGGAGTCCGTGGCATGCTGGGGTTCCCGGGGAAATTTCCACCTGGAACGGGCCTCCCCGGCCCAAAATGGGGTAACTGAGATTCTGATTCTGACGGGGAAAAAACATGAACGTCAAAATGTCCAGATGGAGGCTCACTGGGGAAGTTATACTCTAACCCCTCCACGGCGCCTTGGTTGGGCATCCGCCGGGGCTCGAGACCGTGAGACTCCGAAGATGAGGATGAGGAGGAAGGGAGTCCGTGGAAGGATGCTGCTCTGTTGGGCGACTGGTCCAAGGGGAGGCAGGGGGCAGGAACAGCATGGCTGCCGCTCGGAGGCCCGTGATGCTGGAAGTCGGGCATGTTACCAGGCCGCTGCTGCTGCTGCTGCTGCTGCTGGGGGAAGCTGTCCCCTCCCTGCCCCTCTGAAAGAGGATCAAATCCCTCTCCGAAGCCCTGCTGTGGTCCCATGCCATTGTTGTTGTAGCCCATTAGCCTTCCACCGTGCAGGCACGACGAGCCTGGCTCTGGGCCTCCAAAGTTCCCACTGAAGTGAGGGTGAGGTTGGTGGGGGTGAGGTTGGTGGCCGTGTGGGTGTCCTTGGTGAGGTTGCTGGTTGTTGAAAAATCCATGCATGGCTCCTTGTTGCTGCTGCTGCTGCTGCTGGAGTCCTCCGCCTGCATGCATGTCCGAGTGGCCCCGTGGGTGGAAGCCCCCGTACTGCTCTCCGTTCATGTTCATGTTGAGCCCGAGCATTTGAGGCTCGCTCATCGGGCCCATGCCGGGCTCCACGGCTCCCGGCGGGCCTCCAGCGTGAAAACCTGCAGGGCTTTTATAATGAGAGCCCATGTTCAGTCTCGGTTGGTTTATGTTTCTCTCTGACTGGCCAGGGTTTCTGCTATTAATCTGAGAACCAAACTGCTCCAGCCCAAACATACTCCCCTGCAATCAATCCCACATGACGGCCAGTTTGCCAGACATCGGCACACCGTCTTTTTCCGTCTGTGCACAAAAACAAAAAGCGGAAAAAAAAAAAGACTATAAAAAATCTACTCAAACATTCACTTGACACTGCTGCTTCAACTGCTTTATCTCCTCATTTAAAAGCTGAAACTCACCACATTAGTCTTCATTGTTGTGCATTCACTGCTTTTGTTTTTCAACTTATCCAAGGACGCAGAGAGGAGGAGAGGGGACAGGCTGGCTCCAATTACGCACGTAAACTGCGTTCCTGCTCCGGTCTCTTTACCAACTCGCTGCTCTTCTCTTTGTCTTTCTTAAAGTGAACAAATATTCAACCCTGAACCACCGACCTATCACATTTCAAAGTTTTTTCTCCAGCCTTTACATGACAATAAAATCCTCTCAGCGAGCTAAAAGGGAGCGCAGCGGGCAGGGGCGTTCAGACGGGGAGGAAGAGCGTTTCTGTCCGTTAATTCATGATGTGAGTCTCATGTCAAATGTCCCACAGAGGCTGTTAGAGTCCGGTCCCATAGTGGAAACAAGAACAAGTCCAATCGGAGCCGTGGGCTTTAAAAAAAAACACACACTGGTGGATTTCAGCAGAAAATAAAAAATCTCTTTTTTTAAATAAATGTCCTTCAGGATCCAAACTGCTGCTCCGGTTCGGAACCACAAGTCCAGCCCAATTTAAGTCCACATAGACGGGTTTCCAATCCAGGTACCGGAGAGCTGAAGCCCCTTTACGCAGTCCGAACCCCGAGCAGAGCAGCGTGCACTACCCGCACCCCAGCACCGCCGAGCGGCTTGACTGCATCCTCCACCCCGCCGCTGCTGCGCTCTGCACGGACGGACCGTCTCGTTTTTAGTCCGTTTGGTTCGTTTTTGTCCTGTAAGTCCGCGTCCCTCCGTGGACTCTGTCTCTGCTGAGGTGGTGTGGGCGCGCTGGGGACAGATCCACGGACACACTCGTTCTCCGCTGAGCCGCTTGGCGCTGTGTGAGATCAACGCGTCCACACGATCCAGCAACAAGTTTTGCATTTCTACAGCCGCTGCCATGCAGGAGGTCTCAGCCAATCAGAGGCGCCGGAGGAAGCTTAGGGGGCGGGACTAAAGCTTTTAAGGTGGTCCGCTGAGTCAATGGGATTGAGGAGCATTGTGTGGAAATCCGACTTTAGTGTGGAGGAGACCAACATGAGGGTCTTCACTGAGACTCTGAGGAACAGAGTTCAACTCAAAATAATCACAATAATAAAAAATAAAAAACTCTTTAGATTTACAGAAAAATACATGAATAAAAAACAACATTTCAGTGTTTCATCAAGTCTGCAGCATTTAAGGAGGATTAACACCAGGAACATCCGCGTCTAATAACTTATTATTAATTATTATTATTAGTAGTAGTAGAAGTAGTAGTAGTTGTAATAGTAATAGTAGTAGTAGTAGTAGTAGTAGTAGTATTCACACAGATCCACACAGTCCAGCAGTTCTAGAACCGACCCCATCAGACTCATTTACTGCTGAACCGGGTCACAGGATCCACATGGACCCCCAGATTAAAGTTCTGCTGCTGATGAAGGAGATCAGGTGAACTGATGGATTAATATTGATGATTGAATGACGTCATAAATCCAGAAACAAACAAACAAACAAAGAAACTCTGGAGACCAATCAGAGTCTGAGTCCTCCTTAAAGAACCGGATCAGGAGGATGAAACTGGACTTTGGTTCTGATGATCAATATCTGTGACGGTCTGTAAACCTGAACAGTTTTACTCTGAACATCATTCATGAGGTTCTGATCTCATGTGGATCAGTTTCAGACTCCAGTCCAAGTCCAGGACCAGGATGTGCAGGTCTTTATGAGACTCCGAACCTTCAGCTCTTTTCTTTTTATTCTTATAATAATAATAATAATAATAATAATAACAATTATTATTATTATTATTATTATTATTATTATTATTATAAAGAATATTTGTATTTATAATAAATAAATAAAGAATATTTATAAATATATTTATAAATATTCTCTCTTAGACCAGATCCAAACCTGATCATCTCCCTGAACCAGGTCTCTGCTGGCTGGTTCTGATCAGGGTCCATTTTCAGGCCTTTCAGAGCCTCTTCAGAACCTCCTCACTGCAGAAGAACTCGGTCCTCCTCTCAGATAAAGACCCAAATGTGTCCCACAGAAACCCGAGACTGACCAGGTCTGAAATCAAGACCCAGGACAAGAACCGGGTCAGCGTCTGTTCAGGACTCAGAGGACCTGAAAATCAGCTGTTTTTTTCCGCCCTGAGAGCAGAACCGGGTTTCTGTTTCTGTTGTCAGGGAGCTCAGGGGAGAACCTTGAGAGGAAACCAGAGAGAGTTTTACCGAACAGACACAGTGACACCTAGAGGCCGGAGTCAGAAGGAGCAGCAGGGAAGAAAACAAGAGGATCAGGGGGTTCTGATCAAGAGGAGGCGCACACACACACACACACACATATATATATGTACACACAGAGACACAGATACACAGAGACTATCAGGAAAATATATTTAATGTAAATATGAATTAAATGTTAAATTGAAAGACAAACCAAAGTTAAACCGATCAGTCAGAGACGTGTCCTCTGAACGAGTCAAAGTCCTCGGTTTGGTTTTAGACGGCAGACTGAGGAGGTCAAAGCAGATCGAGAAAACTGTTGGAGTCTGACAGGAATAAACTGATGTGCTAAATCTCAGAACTGCATCTCCAGACTTTTACAAACATTAGTATTTACTCACTTGGACTATTATTCAGCTGTGTGGTCAGAAATGACAGCAGATCTGTGAGGCGAGCGCTGAACTGTGAGAGAAGAACCAACATCCACAAAATACACGTGACATCAGGCTGAAAGAGAGGAGGACTGTGTCTCTGATTTCCTTCTTCTTAGTGAATAAAAGTCAAATATTTAGTTTAATCAGCTGCTGTTCAGTCGTAATGATCATAATTTCAACATTAAATGTTTTTTTCACTCTTCCTCTCACCAACATGAACTCTGGACGGAGTTCTGTCGTGTTCAGAGGGAAACATGAGGTCGTCTTCCTTCTGTTATTACGAGGTTAACGTGTTTAAAAAGACGATCTACTGATATCTGAAGACTCACTGAAAAAAGACTCGACTGAGACAACATCGAATACATGACAATGGGACTTTGATTATTGGTACATTGATCCTGGTCTTTATTGGAAATGTGACGTCGTCATAATTCTGGTTTCAGTTCTGATTTTAACGTCTTTTCTCCTGTTTGGACTTTTATCATTTTAATGTTTATGAATGTTTACTGTCTTCAGGTGGACCCAAGAAGAGGAGCTGATGGGATCCAAATCAATCAATCAATCAATCAATCAATGAACTCTGGAGAAAAAAATCATTAAGATGGAGAAGAAATGAAGATGTGAGACGAGAGACTGAAGACGAGTCAGGAGGACAAACCGGACCTCCTGTGAAGTGGGGGGTGAAGGTGTGTGTGTGTGTGAGTGTGTGTGTGGGGGGGTACCTACAGCTGAGAGGACAGCAGCTCAGAGCGAGGAGAGAGGAGTCAGGAGACAGGACACAGAGTGAGGACACAGGAGTGAGGAGACAGGACACAGAGTGAGGACACAGGAGTGAGGAGACAGAACACAGAGTGAGGAGACAGGAGTTAGGAGACAGGATACAGAGTGAGGACACAGGAGTTAGGAGACAGGACACAGAGTGAGGAGACAGGAATTAGGAGTTAGGAGACAGGACACAGAGTGAGGAGACAGGAGTTAGGAGACAGGACACAGAGTGAGGAGACAGGGGTTAGGAGACAGGACACAGAGTGAGGAGACAGGAGTTAGGAGACAGGACACAGTGGAGTCCTCTTCAGTGTGGAGGACGTGTCCTAGAGTCTCTGTGGACTTCTGTCCCTCTTTAATAACAAACTCAGTTTTTGTCTGTCCCCTCGGTCTCTGAGGGTCTACATGGTTGGACACTGACCCAGATCATTTAAAGATCCTGCAGGAGGATCAGTTTGAGAGACATCTATGTTCATATTTCTATGATCTTCTCTGAACCACAATGAGGACAGAAATCCAGATCTGGTTTTGTGTGATCTTGATCCTCTGTGATCCAGCTCCTCCTGGTCCTGTCTGCAGTCCTCTCAAGTGAAGACAGACCAGTTAAGTATGACAAACCGATGGCGTGGTCCCCCCCGTCCCCCGGGTCCCCTCTGATGATAGATGCTGCTGCTGAGGAGACGCCATGACAGCGGACCGTCTGCAGACTGTCTCCATATTTGTGTCCCCCTCACACAGACACACAGACCGCGTGTCCACGTGAAGACCCCACAGAGACAGTTCCTTCCCGTTCTGAGGGGACGGCGTCCTCAGAGCCTCTGTGCGTCCTCTGCAGGCCTGTCAGTCAAACGGACCGTCACAGTTCTGAGGGTCAGGCCGGGTTAAGCAGCATCTGTCATCCAGAGGAGGACCATTGTATAGAGAGGAGACACACACACACACACACACACACACACACACACACACACACACACACACACACCTCACTCACACACCTCCTCAACAACAGGAAAACTCCGGAGAATCTCTGCGGCCGGCTCTGACCCGAGCCCGGAGGATGAGGAAGCTCTCCTGACATCACTGCCATCCCCTCAACGCCAAAAATAACCTCCTCTCCCAGAAAAGAGCGGCGGCCCCTGAACACAGCGGGCCCCTGGGGAGGAGGGGTCACACACTGTACTCTGTAAACAGGGACCTGAAGAGGGACAGGAGGGGGAGGAGCCTGTTTGTGTTTGTGAGACAGGAAACAAACAGAGGTGCCCGTTTGGATCCCTTTGGTTCTGGAGACCTTTCTGCTTCAGTGTGTGTGTGTGTGTGTGTGTGTGTGCAGCTGAAGGACTGAAGGACTGAAGCCGCTCCTCTGGCGCCTCCTCACCATCCCGTCAGTCCTGGGCAGCTCGCCTGGATGTCCTGCTGTGTCACGTCTTCAGCCTCCCTTTGAGACTCCTCGCTCCTCTTCCTCGCTCCTCTTCCTCGCTCCTCTTCCTCGCTCCTCTTCATCTGTCGCCTCGTCTATTTAAATGACGGGGGCTCACTCCTGACACGTCCCCCGTCCTCTCTGGGAGGGAGACACATGGACGGATGGATGCGTGCCTACTGTAGACGACGGCGAGCTGCCATTTAACAGGAGGTGTGTGGGCGAGCCCGCCCGTCTCCGCTTTTAGAAACAGCATGATTCGCTCGTTCTGGGGCAGATCTGACTGGTTTCCTCGCCGCCGCAGCAGCAGCAGCGGGCACATGTGACCGCTCCTCGCCGAACAATAAAAAGGCGGATATCTCGGGCTGCAGACTGGCGTCTCTTCCTGCTCTTTAGCACCGATTCCGCTGTTATTGTGCGAGTCCTCTGACCTGCAGGTCACCGAGGGAGAGAGAGAGAGAGAGAGAGAGAGAGAGAGAGAGAGGGAGAGAGAGAGAGAGAGAGAGAGGGGGAGAGAGAGGGAGAGAGAGAGAGGGAGAGAGAGAGAGAGAGAGGGAGAGAGAGAGAGAGGGAGAAGAGAGAGAGAGAGAGAGAGAGAGAGAGAGAGAGAGAGAGAGAGAGAGAGAGAGAGAGAGAGAGAGAGAGAGAGAGGGAGAGAGAGGGAGAGAGAGAGAGGGAGAGAGAGAGAGAGAGAGGGAGAGAGAGAGAGAGGGAGAAGAGAGAGAGAGAGAGAGAGGGAGAGAGAGAGAGAGAGAGAGAGAGAGAGAGAGACCACCGCAGTCACACACCAGCATCAGCAGGTCTTCATATTAAACATGGAGGGTCTGCAGTCAGTCTACAGACAGATCCTGGTTTAACTCTGAACCTCAAATAAACATTAAATCACCTACAAAAATAAAGACGTTTATGATCATTTCTTTATAAAAATACAATCAGACCGAGACGCTGAGACAGAAGAACGACCGCGTCTGTAAAATGATCAATATGGTGATTATTACTTCAAGGAAATGGTCAGTGGGAGGGGCCAGTGTTCATATGAATGAAAATGTCAGGGATTAAAGTTTGATCTGTGTTCAGTTTCAGGAAAATGATCAAAGTTCGTATTTTCAGCAGCTCTCCTGAGACGAAGACTCTTTGGTGGACTGTTGGTCCCTGAAAATGTCCTCCTGATCCAGCACACAGAGACTCCAGAGGACTGGACTCCTGATTCAGACCGATCAGGACGTTTCTTTAGGTGGACACAGAGAGGCCGTTTGTTTCTCACCGTGGACATTATCATTGTGTCACTGACTGAAGTGTGTTCACTATTTAACGACTTCGATTAAAACGAGTCATAAAAACACCAAAACGGACCTTAAACACGGTCAGAACCAAGACTGAAACCTGCTCTCTGCACCGACCGACCATGTACTTCTGCAGTACTCCTGCTGACCACTGGTTGGCAGTGTGATGTCTGCTGTTGGTTACCCTCCTTGTTTGTGAACTGGAAACCATGGCAACCGGGTGTTATGGTGCATTCCAATTGTACTATGAAGTTTGGATTTCCCAGCTCCCCTGAAGTCCGATTACCCACTCAGAAACGATCCTCACCAACCCTGATCTGACGATACTTAATAATCCAAGATGGCGGCGCAGTAAGGAGTAACAGTAAAGATCTCGTAATGTTTTATTTATTCGCACTTCTGTTTTTGTTTTAGTGAAATTAATTAAGTGGTTTATGTCGTACCGACCAACGGCTAACGCTGCGTTTGAGTTTCCTCGGAGGTCAGAAGTCGGAGCTGAAAATGACGTCACACCCAACGGAAACCATCTGGCTACATCTACTTAAGTTATTTTCGCGCTTGCCTTATATTTGGACAAAGCGATAAAATAACTTTCGTAGATTTCGTAGACGTAGCCATCTTTTTTCCGATTTTGTTTTTTTCCGACTCTGTAACTGAAACGCTGAGAACTCTGGATGTGACGTCTTTTTCAGCTCCGCCCTCTGACCTCCGTGGAAACTCAAACGCAGCGTTAGCCTGATAGATGTGAGCAGCTGATCAGAGGACGTCGGTAACCATGGAAACGCTGATAATCAGACAAACAGAGCCGAAGGTGACATTTGGACAGTGTTTATTTGATATTTAGATACAACAGGAAGTCGGACAGAAAGGCACAAACATCACAATCACTAACCCCGCCCCCCCCAATTTAAACAGCTGATCAGAGAGAGTCCAGGAAGGGGGACAGGTCTACAGCAGGACCAGAACACGTCCGTCCTCATCGCTGATTCTGGTTCTTTGATTTGGACTCGGAGGATTTATGAGGACAGAGACGTAAACACCCGTCCCTCTAAAGAGGACCCCCTGACCCCCTGACCCCCTATTTTGGTTCAATCCCAGACCAACCCCGCCCCCCCAGGGAAGGCCGCGGCGCCGAGGAGTTGAAGACGATTGCATGGTTTGGTCACCTGAGAAGATTTCTGAGTTTTTCTAAAAATATCTAAACTACCTCGACCCTCGACCCCGCCCCCCCCCCAAACCTGAGTCCATGTAAACCAGAAACAGATCCAGAGTCTGGACCAGCCGGCCACCATCATGAGGAGGTGACCTGGATCACTGAACCACAAGAACCTGATCTCAGAACACAAAATGGCAGCTCCAGTTTTGGCCACGCCCCCTTTTACGGGTGAAAGCGGTCCATCTGAAAACCGGACTTTAACAAACAAGACCAGATTCTGATCTCAAACCCAAGACAGTGAGGCAGAACTTTAGGTTCTAAGAGTCTCCCTCAAACCCGAGGTCAGACCGCGTCATGTGACTGAAGGGGCTCTAAACCCGCCCTAGTCTGGACCTGAGTCTGGACCTGACCTCAGACCTCTGTGTCCTGGTGTCTTCAGCTGTGATGGACACACTGACCAATCAGAAGACAATCACAGAGACGCTGACCTGATCCCAACGCTCTGACCGCCATGATTCACGCCAACAAGCTAACGGCTAAAGCTAACCTGGCAGAGGTCCAAAGATCAGGGTGTGAGGGACCATTAGGACCCGGAGACAGAGGGGAGGACCGAGTCCACCTCAGAGGGGTGGAACCGGGAGAACTGGGAGAACTGGGCCGCTGCAGGATGGTGACTGAGGTAGGAGGGGGGGGCTGATTTTCAGAGCCGGGTCGGTTCTGGGGACAAACGTGAGTGTGTCTCCAGAGTAGGGAGTGTGTGTGTGTGTGTGTGTGTGTGTGTGTAAACAGTGGTACTGTCACGTCCTTCAGCACAGAGAGCGTGCACGGATCTGCCCGACCTGAGCTGTCGAGTGTTCAGTCACCACAAAGGCATCCACACCTGTGAGCGTGTCGACTCTCACGGTCCTGATGTATATAAGGCACGTGTGTGTGTGTGTGTGTGTGTGTGTGTGTGTGTGTGTGTGTGTGTGTGTGTGTGTGTGTGTGAAGACCTGTCCGGACACGACTGTCAGCGTTTATAAGATGCAGCGGCGCTCCGGCTGAGGTGGGGCCATGGGGGAGGATTAGGAAGGGCCGAGGGTGTTAGTAATCTCTTAATGGAGGCTGTGGCAGGAAGGAACATGAGGACGAGAGAGAGAGAGAGAGAGAGAGAGAGAGAGAGAGAGAGAGAGAGAGAGAGAGAGAGAGAGAGAGAGTACAGTCAAACTGAGGAGGAGGAGGAGGAGGAGACAAAGGGAGGTCAGACAGGCCAGCGTCTGCACACAGAGGAATGTGGAGGACTGAGGATCGAAGAGGAGGAAATATTTGGTCCAACACCTGCAGCTGAGGAACCGAGCCAACGGACCGGTTCAGAAGGAGGGTCTCAGCGCTGCCAGGAGCTCCTCTTCGCTGAAGGCCGACTCTGATCCAGAACATGGACCGAGTCTGACCAGCT
>OY660875.1:475000-492500 GCA_962446985.1 Xyrichtys novacula
CACTGAGTCTGTAGAGAGATCATGGCAGCACAGGCTCCGCCCTCAGCTCCGCCCACAGACATTCATGTGCACCAAGAAGCTGGTCTTTAACACGCGGGTCAATCAGAACCATCACACCTGTTTCCTGAGCGCTCACCTCATCCAGCTCCTTCTGTGTCTCCGCCTCCATCCGCCGGATATCATCCATGGTCAGCTCCACCCACCTGTCAATCCAACAGAAGAGCTGGCGGTGGAAGTTGTTGAAGATCCTTTTCTCTTGCTGAGGAGACAAACGGAGGAGGACAACGTCAGGATGAAGACGTCTTCTGTCTACTTTCATGTCCTACAGCACCAGGCCTTTATATGAAACAGGCCTTTATATGAAACAGGCCTTTATATGATCCGCAGATTAACGTTCAATCACGCGATAACGATTTGTCTCTCTAAAGACAGACACATAGACATATAAGCAGTAGATTGTGTCCTTCCAGAGGAGGAAATCTACTTCTAGACTTCTAGAATCAGCATCTCCTCATCCATGGTGTCATCGGGGTGAAATGACGTCTAAAAACCTTTCACTTGTTCGTCTCCGCCCGTTTGCATGGTGTGAAATACGATCCTCCTGAAACACGGAGTGTTTTATTTTGAAAAGAAGCCGGATGTTTTATTTTGTGTCTGTGCCCGACTTCCTTTCCAGCACGGGTTAATCTGAGCTGAATTTATCCGCCATGCTCCGGCGTCCAGATAGAACTCTTGTGATCAGCTGAGAGTCCGGGGATCCGCAGAGGAACGGAAAGAAGTCGGTGTAAATTGACACGTTAACTTGAATGGTTACGATCAGCTACGATCGGAGGATACGACCTTTAAGGAGACGATCAGGATTTTGGGGGTAAAGCGGACCGGACTTCTGAAGTCCCTCTCACCTCATGAATGAAGTTCTCCACTTTGGTCTGCAGGCCCCACCACTTAAACTTGACTGTGACCAGTTTGTAGGCACACATCCTGGGGCAGTCGGGCTTCGACAGCAGATCTCTCTGTCAGGAGAAGAAGAAGAGCGAGGAGCGTCGACAGAAACAGAGAGGAACAGAGAGAGGATGATTTTAGACTCATTATTAAAACATAATGCTTTGGGTACAGAGCTCACTGAAATAATTATCAAAATGAAGATGTGCTGTGCTCAGATAAAAGCGCCCTAATCTACTACACACTCTCTAAACCCGCCGCCGCCCGCCCGCCAGCCCGCCGCATGCTCTCTGGCTCCTTGTGAAGAAGAGAGGAAAGGCGGAGGGGGGGGCGGGGGCGGAGCAAAGTGGATAAACTCCAGATGAAGGGAGCGTTTCTCTGCCTCCACCCTGACAGTGACACCGTTCCCGACAGGCACGCCTTTGTGGCCGAGGAAGGCAGATAAAACGGTGCTAGTGAAGCGATAAGGGCGCCGCGGAGCAAAGCTGGTTACATTATTAACACCTAGGACCTGTTCGCCCCCAGAACACACACACACACACACACACACACACACACACACCTGTTTAATTAATCACTTCTTTCTGGCTCCTCGGCATTCTGCGAGAAAATGCCACAGACCCGCCTCAATCACCCTCATCCCTCCGCCGTTTGATGCCACGATGGCGGAGGAGAGCGAGAGAGGGGAAATGAGAAACATTTCTAAATTTGCAGTGGGTTTAGAAAAGTTGTCATCGCTAAAGGAGAACTTCACATGAAACGGATTCGACATCAAAACACTTACGGTGACATTTCTTCTCTCCCTCTCTGTGCCCCACTCAAAGGAGCAGAAGTTTTCTGAAATACAAAGGGGAGCGATATGCAAGCATGTGTGCATGCAGAGATAGACAAGAGTTTTATGGCTCTGAGAAGCTGGCAGAAATGGTGCCTCTGTTGTCACTGAACTACTTTTCCTTTTTTTTCACCTTTTCAAAAACACTCTTTTTCCGTGTCCACAGCGGACGGGAAAGTGATCTAATTAAAAACACAAAATAGAAAGTTGTGCTTCTTTATTCAGACTTTTTAAAGCTGTTTGGCTGCCTTTGTTCGCTGGAAATCCTTGAAGCAGAGGAAAGTTTCCCGTGGTGAACTTTGAGGGCTCCGCAGCAGAATAAAAACCCGACACGGTGCACAGAGAGGACCTGCCTGTGAGGGGTGTACAGCGGAGAGAGAGAGAGAGAGAGCCACCAAACTCCTCTCAAAGTTCAGCTACATCTTTTTTTTCCCACTTTTAATCAAAACCACGTCTGTCTTTATCCATTACTGCTGCTTGTCAAATTTAGGATCAATGTCTCTCTCCCATTTCTTGTTTCATCCTCACAAATTAGAGCCTTTATCTGACCCGCTGACGAGAAATTTCTCTCACATCCAATTAGAGCTGAGAAAGAGGTGATTTGTCTTCATCAAACCGCAGCCGTACAGGTCTGCCGACCCCCCAGCAGCCGCCTCACGGCTCTCTGCGCTCCTGTAAAGACTTATTCTGGTCTTATCAGGATCCGGCTGTGAGGGGAGGACTTTGGACGGGATTATAAAGATCACCGCATTTCAGCGCCATTTCTGAGTCTGATCTGTATCCACACATCTATACCTGAAACATCTATACTTCAGATCACACCACGACAAGTTCAGGAGCGAGTGAGGGGGCGGGGTTTATCCAGACTGATCTGAGGTCAGCGCTGTGGCTGTGTGACTGTAGGACAATGATGTGTTTATGGATCTGAACCTGAACTTCATTATAACAGTAATGATCATAATGAGAATGATGATAATAACAATGATAATAATAACAATGATAATAATAGTAAAAACAATAATGATAATGATGATAATAATACTGATAATGATAAGAATAATGAGAATAATAATAATAATAATAATAATAATAGTAATGATTATAATAAAAATGATAAAAATGACAATGATAATAATAAGAATAGTAGAAACAATAATGATAATTATAATAAAAAATACTGATAATGATAACACATATAATAATAGTAATGATGATAATTATGATAAAAAACTGTGAAACTGATTATAAAGACAAGTGATAATAATAATAATAATAATAATGTCACAATATTACTATTTTTACTATTATTATTATTGTTATTATTATTATTATTTATCATTATCATCATTTTTCACAGTTGTATAGGGACCTACCTTCCAGGTGGGCCCCAGGGGTCCTCTGCCAGTTTTGACTGACTTGAATTTAGCGGGGTCCTCATCTGGTTTGTAGTCCTGAAATGAGAACAGCTGATATAAAAACAACACAGAGATCGAGCTGAAGCAACACACACACACACACAGACACACACAGACACACACACAGACACACACTTCAGTCTGCCACGGTATCATCCTTGAACCTTGTGCATGTTTGTGGATTAGCTGAGACTCTGTGTGTGTGTGTGTGTACATGAGTGTGTAATGTGTGTAACCAGGAACAGGAGTCATGGTTGGAGACCTGTCCTCTGTGGACTCCATGATGATGGTTCAAATAAAGGAGTAAATAAATCAGTGAGTGTAAAAACAGAACTACAGTAATAATGAGGCCGACCTTAAAAACGCCGTCCTGCAGAGTCTACAGAGGTCAGCCTCAGGGTCACTGACGGTTACTGTGCGTTTCCTACATGACCATTCACTCACTGTGCTGTTAACTAAACAGGCCCCACCCAAAGGCTGAGGGGAACCACGCTCATTCTCGAACCCTGCCGCCCCCTGGAGGACAGAGCGGGGCCTTCAGGGAGCATGTCTGAGGCCTGGTCAGGTGAGTGTGTGTGGAGACATCCAACTGCATGTTCATGTATGATAGCATGTGTTCACTCAGGTCCGAGTACATGTGTGTTTTTCCTCCTCATAACGAGAACAGCAGCAGCAGCAGTCAGGACAGGAGATAATCGAACCTGCTAAGTAAGCTCAGGCTCCCTGTGGAGCAGCAGATCCTCACCTGGAGTCAAACAAAATGATTTTAAAGCTTCGAGAAAATACCAAGTAACCCGTGAAATACCGAGAGCGCACGACAAACATGAAAACATCAGCATGAGAAACACAAATAAATGAAATGGCTTTCAAATTATCAACAGCTCAAGGGCCCAGCAATTCTAAATAAATCATGATACGCCTGCAGCTAAAAGCTCCTTTTCAGGGCTATCAGCCAACAGGAGGGAGCGCACGCACACACACACACACTCACACACACACACACAGCATCATTTGGCTGTTTTAATGCTGAGAGCTCCGTCACCATAACAATACACTGTGCTGCACTAATGAGGTCTGTGAATCGATACGCCGTGGTAGACGGGAAAAAAAGGACCAACTCTTCAAGTAAAGAGAGTGTGTAGGACTGTTGCTGTGTTTAGTGTGTTTGTGTGTGTGTGTGTGTGTGTGTCTAGTTCCGGCATACGGAGCACTGTGAGCCTTAATTACACTAACAAACTCATCTGTGCTGGAGGTACGCCCCAGGCCCTGCAGCCATGCCCGAGGCTGAGGGCTGATAGGGTCCTCAGACACAACACACTCCTCCAGCAAGGCAAACACCTCCGCCTCGTTAACCACCCACCGCAAACAAACACACACACACACACACACACACACACACACACAAGAACCAACACTTCTCAGCCAGATAGCCTCACACGTGCACACACACACACACAGACAGCGCTACAGTGAAATGAGGCAATGTGATGTCAAATAAGAGCAATAATGTGAAACATCTTCAGATAAGATTTCAGAGAGTGGATCTTTAAAAACTCTTTATTTGGATCATTATCGGAGGATTTAGGAGACGCTCAAAGTTAGTTTTTAATCACTGATCAGAGTTTGTGAGATCTAATGATCGATCAGTGATTAATAACCTACAGAGAGACCCGGACAGGTCCATGTTTGAGTTCAGGAGGATCAGACTCTAGTCCTCCTGGACCACAACAACACCCTCCTCTACGTCAGACCGACCACAGGAGACACAGGAGGGACTCTGACTCGCCGTGTCATGACCAGGGTTGGATATCGAGTCTCGAGCATCGACGAGGACTAAACATTCTGATTCTCCCAGAATCGTTCAAATTTTAAAATTTTTAGTTTCAATGCCGGAGTTCCCCGACCGGAAGAAATAGCCGCCAAACACCAACGAAGAAGAAGTGTATGAGACGAAGCCTCACAGCGAGAGAAGAGAGACAGAGAGCGAGAGCGTACGGTAACCCACAGTGACGGCGGCGGTCAAAAGTTTGTGAAAGTTTCTCAGGAAGAATGAACTCTTCTCTCAGAGCAACATTGGAAACACAGTTCTATCCTGTAACGGAGCGTGAAGGACCAACAAGATTAAACACTCAGGATTCATGGAGGAGAAACACCCGAGCGTTTTAGAGACTCATAAAGACAGAAGGAAAGTTTTCTGCTCCAGCTGACATGTTGTCATGATCTAATACTCGTGTTTTTTTATTATGAGTTCATTTTCTTCCACTTTAAGAAGCTCATGAGTGGAGAGGACACATTCTACGACACAACACCGGTCTTAATACTAAATAAATGACTTCTGTCCTCTGTTAACTTTGAAGAGTCAAAGAAACTGTACTGAGTACGGAGGGTCAACTTAAATATCACACTAACATTAGTCTTTGTACTTTTTCACCGACAAACGACCTGAAAACAAAAACTGAGATTTATAAACTGGTTAAAAATGTGAGAAATTCAGAGTAAAGTTCTTAAAATGTTCATATAATTTAAAAATTCATGTTCAGAAATTTCATCCAAAAAGAAGAAGAGCTCTGGATAACCTCCTCATTTAAACCATGTTTTTATTTATATCCTGACTTTTAAAAGAATCGAAACGAGGAACCGGAACCAGAATCGTTCAAAATCAAATGATACCCAACCCTCATCATGACCCAGATATCTAAATGATTCTGGTTTTGTTCACTCAGAACCAGACTGTTACTGAAGTGGGTCTGCTGTCATCACTACGGCACCACCAGAGGGACAAACTGGTTACATACGTGTTTACACTCCGAGTGAGACGGTGTGTTTCATAATTTCAGTCAAAACTGGAAAAATCTGGATCATGATCATCATGTTTCACAGGAGCTGTTTGTCCCTGAAGGCCACCGTAGCTTTGCTAACAGGGGGGAGTAAAGAGGTCCAGGATCTGACGTTTCCATTTCTACGTACTTTGAGGTGTTTGAAGATTCAAACTGTTGAAGGTTTTACAGATTTTTAAAGGTTTATAGATGATGTGTCTGTAGTTCTGGGTCTGTGGTCATGGACAGCTATGGTTCTACTCTGACCCGTTAATAAACCAACACCATGAAGACCTGCAGCTCTGCTGGACCACAGTCCTAAACACTCTGTTCTGATATTATCCACAAAGACTTTAAAAGAACTAAAAAGAAACTTCACTGATAATCTAAGAGGAGTGGACGTGATCAGATAATCATTAGAAATGTGTGCGGTGTCCACACGGGGGCGCCAAACTGTGAAAGTTAGTCTGAAGTTTCTACTCACAGCGTTGGACACTTGACTTCTGTCTGCGATGTCGATGGGAACCACGGACACACTCGGCCACGTGTAGCTGTCCAATTTATGAACCTGAACCAACAGAACCAGCATGAGAACTCCAGAACCTCAAACGGACCTCTTCCTCACTGAAATGAAGAGACTCACGTTTTCTGTGGTTCCCAGGTCGGGTTTGTGCCACGTCTCGATCTTAATGAAGAAATCGTCTTTCATGAACTCGTTCTAGAAAAAAGCAGAGAGACGGTCAGACGTTCAGGAGATACGTGTGTTTTTAAAAAGTCTGAATAATGACCGTTAAAGGGGACCTACCTCCACGACTGGGTCAGAGGGAAGCAGGAAGAGAAGACAGGAAGTTATTATTACATGGTTATTACATAGTTATTACATGGTTATTACATAGTTATTACATGTTATTACATGATTATTACATGGTTATTACATGGCACATTAGATCTGATGTTGTGTATGTGTCATTAGTTAGGCTCAGTAAGAGGACAACATACGATCCTCTGATATTCTCTCTACAGCCTACAGGAGTGATGTGCTGAGCTACAGGACCTCTTAGATTTCTCTGATTAAAGCTCCAATAATCAACATTTAATCATGTTTAATGACTGTTTTTATTTATTCTCTATTTTCTGTAAGTGTTGTTACAGTATTGTAGAATGTGAACTGGGTTTCATTGGTGCTGCCTCAGTTTTTTTTTATTTCCCACTGGGATTAACAAATTATCAATCTATCTATATTTTTCAATCCATATCTGTCTATCTATATCTACCTATCTATCTATCTATCTATATCTATATCTATATTTTTCAATCCATATCTGTCTATCTATCTATATCTACCTATCTATCTATTTGGACACTAAGGTCCTGAAGGGGGTCCGGTCTACTCACTGGTTTTGCAGTAGGGGTACGCGTTCCAGGCTCTTTCATGGAAAACCAGGGAGCCTTCAGGGGCGAACATCTTCACAAATGCTGGGACTTTACTGTACAGGGGGACGGGGGGACCAGGGGGGGACAGGGGGGACGAGGGGGACAGGGGGCATGGGTGAAGGGGGGTGATCACAGTGAACTGGTGTTTGAGAGGAGAGCTCACAACAAAGACAAGACAATGCTGCCACCTTGTGGTGGTTTGCTGCAGTTACACAATGACCAATCATCTGCTGGTTCTGAATGTAAACGGGACAAACGGGCCGGTACCTCTTCAGGTGGTAGATTTTGTGTGTGTACTGTCCTTTCTCTCCATCCTTCTCGTAGGGCTCGTTCTTCAGGACCTCGATGCCCTCACCTCCACCCGTCTCGTTCTTACTGGCTTCAGCCACCGAGAACAGCTGACCCACTTGGTACTGTCCAGAACAATGAAAGAGATCAGCTGACCCACTTGGTACTGTCCAGAACATTTAAAGACACTCAGATTTAGGAGGAAGAGGATAGAAGGATGACCAGAAACAAACATGTACAGAAAGAACTGAAGTGGGTCAGAAAACACCTGTAAGAGATTCACTAATTCACTAGGAGATTCACTAATCCCTTAAAAGGCGTCACCCCGCTGTAGTCTGTAATGGACTGGCCTGAGGTCTCTCTACAAACAAGCGTCTGCTGGAAGAGAGTAGGTGAGTTGTGTTTAGTCTCTTTGGTAAAGAAATGAGTCAAAGTTAAAAAGATGTTTGGTGTCTAGTACTATGTCTGTGACCATATATGTACTAACCTCAGTAGAACATGGTGTAGTTCTGTTCAGTAACAGAACCTCATTGGAAAATTAGCTGATTTAACTTTACTGTGCTCTTGTTCACATATATTAACTCAACAGCACATAAATCCATACCTGTTAACAACATCATGATTTTATTGATAATTCGGCTCAATAAAAACACCTTTACCTTTTCATTTTACTACAGTAGAAGTTTATTGGCCCAGCTTATAGACTACAGAGGTGGAGAAACGCCCCCACTTAAGTTTATGTTTTCTTAGGAGTTAGAACAACTCTGAATATAGTACTATGTCTGTGACCCTATATGTCCTGTTGATGAAGTTAGGTGCTGTTCTGAGCATTATTTGTGGCTATAGAGTGGCGTTTTGGTTGGGGGCGTGGCTCTCTGTATTTCTATCCTGCGGTCGTTACTAAAGTTGGTATAACTAGAGAAGTAAGCGGTCGACAACATTCATCTCTGGAGGGGGGGTCTAACTCGGTGTTACGGTGGGTTTGACCCTAAATTAGTTTAACGCAGGAATATCCCTTTAAAGGGTTAAATTTGAAGACATTTTTTACAGACTCACATGAACTGATTACAGAGCTGCAGGTAGAAAAGGAGGATAGAAGTCAGAACTTCAGTAAATCAGGCTGAGTCTGGTGTGAATATGATCTGATGGGGTTTTCTGAGGACGCCTGTCTGTCTCTGTCAGGACTCCTGAGTAGTCCTGTTTGGTCTGAGGTGCAGGAACTCCTGTGTCAGAGGCCAAAGTCAGTGATGTTTGAACAGTAACAGACGGACAGATGTTTGACTCCAGCTACAGAGCGCTCAACATCCTTTCTCCCAAACAGAGGACACTTATTTATAAACCTGCTTCAACAGGCAACAATAACTGCCAGGAGCTTTTCTCCCCTTATAAGGAGGCGCTGAGCGGAGGCTGGGTTTGATGATATAAGCCTCTGTACACAGGGAACAAATCCTGCTGCTGTAAAACATTCACAGGGATTACAGACGATCACTTCATCGTCATCCTCATGATGAAGAAATTTATCAGAGTCTGACTGATTCAATCAATCATGACAGGAGGAGAGGGTTTCAGAGAGACCAGGAGAGGGTTTCAGAGAGACCAGGAGAGGGTTTCAGAGAGACCGAAGTCCTCCTGAAGAGAGAGCTCACTTCTGTCTTCTGAGTGTGTGTGTGTGTGTGTGTGTGTGTGTGTGTGTGTGTGTGTGTGTGTGTGTGTGATTAGAGAACAAAGAGTGTTACTCACCTCCTCAACACTACAGGGTAAAACCACGCGGCTGTAAAAGACAGAGAAGTCGGTTACAAACAAACAAACACAGATCAAACTTTAAAGGACTAGTCCGTAAAAACACTCTGACTAAAGGACAGTGTTTCCGCTGTAGTCACTGTTTAACCTCTGACCTGTTGTAAGACATGATGTACCTGAACCACAGCTCTGCAGAGGAAGCAGCTGTCTGTTACCCAACATGCTTCACTGCGGTTTGAGAAATAACCTTCACAGAGGAACAGGAAGACCGCTGTCGAGTCTCTTCCTCTGCTGAAAACCACCCAGACAGGCTGAGGGTCCACCTGAAGGACCCTCCGTAGACCGGCTCCACTCAGAGAGCGTGCAGAAGAAACACCACCACATTTTTATTACATAAGCTTTCTTTGGAGATGTGTCTGCAAAGCATGCTGGGACCTCTTTGTTCATGTCTCGACAGCGCTCTTCTCCAGGGCGTGCTCCACCAGAGCAGTTGCATCATTCAGGCTGACGAACAGGAGACCACGAACCACCAACCAACCAACCGCCGGGTGTAAAAGAGGAAAAAGTGAGTGGAGGGCAGGAAGTCGTCTGTGAGCAGAGAAACATTAACCCTTCATCGACCACGACGACCTCACTCATTTCTGATGAGGCGTCGTCCTGCACATGCTCAGTCAGGAGCAGTTTCTAACCCTGACAGTCAGAAAGCCCCGCCCTGAAGTCACACCTGTCAGTCATCAGGTTCATGGATGCAGCAGAGAGGTCCGGTCGGATCGCTCCGACTCCGGAGTCCAGCTGAGGGACCAGATCTGAGGTCTTTAGATCCACTCAGAGGATCAGGGTCGTGTCTGAAGACGTGAAATGAAGAGGAGCATCTTCTCGCCGTTTTATAACCATGAGGAGATTTTCTACTTTAGTGCACGTGACCCCGACCTCTCAGTTTTAGAGCAGCTGATTCAGCGTGAAGAGGGCCACAGGGAAATCTAATGAATGTGGGCGGAGCCATATCTGACTCTGAGACAAACTGTCAGATCCTGCTCGGCGTCGCGTTTTCTTCATCCTGGTCCGGGTCGTTGGGGCAGCAGCTTCAGGAGGGAAGCCCAGACGGCCCTCACCCCGGCCACTCCCACCAGCTCCTCCTCCGGGGGGATTCCCAGGCGCTCCCAGGCCAGGCGGGAGATATAATCCCTCCACCAGGACCATGACCTCAGACTTGGAGGTTCTGATTCACATCCCAGCTGCTTCACACTCGTCCGCGAACCGCAGATCCTGCTGCTCATTAAAATCTAACAGACATGATCTCTTCACATGTTTCTAAGAACGAAGATAATTAACAAAGATAATAAAACAAACCCTGTTGTTCTACACAGACTTTAGATCAAACACAGATTTAGATCAAACACAGATTTAGATTAAACACAGATTAAGATTAAACACAGATTAAGATTAAACATGCTGTTCATGGAGGTGAAGAAGAAAACGGTCAGAGCTGGAGGTGATGGGCTGAGGTTAGGCCTGTTTTATAAGACCAGGATCCAGAAGGTTGAAGACGTTTATCTCAGGTGTGTAAGCTCAGGTGATCTGTTAATACAGGTGTCTAATAAACATGTATCTGTGCACAGCATCAGTGTGTACTTCAGTGTGTCCAAACTCTTGATGAACAGAACTGAACCTGAATGATTGGAGATGATTTCAGACATATTATCAACATAAACAGACATTTTTAAACTGTTTGGATTTACAGTCTAATAAACGTGTTTTTCTTCAGATTGATCAGAAACTAATTCATGTTATACAAAAACATATTAGGCTGCTCTGCAGATGGTAGAACATGATATTAATGTCAGAAAAGACTGTAAACTCCTTTATTCTACAAACAGAGAACAGAGTTTAACTCGAACCCTCGTCAGTAACTGTTAGATATGATCTACTGTCCTTAAATGGACCATCAGACAACAGCCGGTTCATGAGCCCAGATATCAGCTGCTGCTAATCAGTCTGATTAATCGACCACAGGATTATCAAACGATCTCAAGTTTTCTAAACAAAGAGTGGATTAAAAAATTAACACACGTCTGTGTATGTGGGCTCATTTTAAACTGATTTTAAACTTAAAACATGTCTTTGAAAATCAATGTCATGACTGATTTTATGACCCTACTCCTCACAGTAGGGTTCAGTTAATACTACAGGTAAACCAATTAAACAGGCAGCCAATTAAACAGTCGGCCAGTTGATGGCCCTCTTACCCCAGCAGCATCATATCAGCATTATTTCCCCTATCCCCGCTAACAGCAGATTAAATCTACAACAGTTACTCACAGGTGTTCAACACAAACTCTGCTATGATGGATCTAATAATAATAATAATAATAATAATAATAATAATAATGGCAGGTCTCTGACAGAAATCCAAACTCTCCATCTCTGTTTCCTTCAGTTTTCCCTCCAGTCCATGGGTGTGTTTAGTTAGTCTCAGTGTTAGTTTAGAGTCGTGTTTTTAACTGGTGCTGAACCAAATACAGTAATGAAGGTGATATCAGTAAAATGGATCAGCACCTTTAATAACAAACCCCTCTGAGACCACACTGACACCTCCTGAAGTTTCTGAGGACTAAAGTTAGACATGCATGTCTTTAAAACAGGGACAGGTTTTCAGCAGTGATCTGAGACTATTTTAGACTGAAAAATCATTTAAAAAAAGAGCTTTTTAAAACTGGACTGTAGGACTAAATCTGCAGACGGAGGCGTAAACTGAAAATTCTCAGTGTTAGCATGGTCAGAGTAAAAAGAAAAACCCAGGTCTGGAGTCTGGGAGACCTCCTATAGTGTTTCATGAGCAGGACGGTCCGAGTGTGTCGGGTCTGCTCAGGTCTCCTTAGACCAGTGGTTCTCACCTGGTGGGTCCCGACCCAAAAGTGGGTCGCAGACACGTTCTGGATGGTCGCAAACAGCTGGTCAAAAAAGTAAATATCTAATGTGCATCTGATGTTTGACATGTCTTTTATTTTGAAAAATATCTTATTTTGAAATGCATGCATTATGTCGTAGTCCTCTTCGGTTTCTTATTAATGTGTCCTGAATGCAGTAAAATTACATGTTTTTTTTAATGGTCTTTATTTTGTTTAATTAGATTTTTATTCACTTTTATCCTCATCAGGTTCTTCTGAGTTTGCTCTGAATGCAGAGATGCTTATAAGTAAAAAAAAATCATTTCACCGGTCTCTAGTTTGTGTAATTTGATATTTTCTGTACACGGAACTTCAGTGGTTGTCTCTTCAGTTCATGAGCTCTGAAATGCGCTTTACTCGATAAAATAGGTGTATATATGCTAAAGATTTGAGTGTTTAAAGGTTTTTTAATATAAGACATAAATGTTCTTGGTTTGAATTTTCTCACTGTGGGTCGTGACTTGAGGACCGTGGGTAAATGTGGGTCCCAGAGTGAGACCAGTTGAACCAGTACCTCAGCCCACCTTTCCTCCACCGTTAGCTTTAGCATCAGGAGCTCACACGGACTCACACTCTAACTTAAACAGAGCTTAAAAACACACACAGACACACACACGAGCTGAAACAGCCTCAGTTTAACTCCCCGGTCCGGACAAACCAGTAAAGACCCGGTTCGTGTGACAGATTCTGGACGTGGACGGACCGGGAGCCGTGCACTTCCAGCAGCTGTCACGGAGCTGTCAGAGCCGGTAGGCCGGAGCAGCTCCGGTGTTCTGCCGGAAAATGCACCCCTGCTTCCCCTCCACTCATGAGCTTCTTAAAGTGGAAGAAAATGAGCTCATATTTAACAAAAACACGAGTATTGGATCATGACAACATGTCAGCTGGAGCAGCAAACTTTGGTTCAGTTTTTATGTCTCTAAAATGTTCATACAGAAGTGAACTTTGGTGTATAAACAGTAAACTGTTGAGGTAGAGAACATTAGATTTAAAGGACAGTAAATATTCAGAATCAGAGGGTTGTTGTTTTATCTGAACTGCCTGAATTAAATCATTAAAGTTAAACGCTGTTTAATCCGCCACACGGTAACGAAAACTTTGATTATTTCGCCTTTAAACCGCGCTCCCGTCAGGGGGTCATTCTGTCAGGGGTGCAGTTTCCGTCAGAACACCGGTGTTGTCTCCCACCCTGCCCTCCTCCCTCGTGTGTCTCACACATGAAAAGTTTTCAGCGGAGTCCAGAGGGCGGGAAAAGTGCTCTTCCTGGTTCTGACCGTCTTTAAACGGACTCAGCTGCTCCTCGTCTCTCACTAAAGGACATTTTTAACATTAACAAGAATAAATCTGAAGTACTTACTACTCCTTGATGAGGACCATGTCGCTCCTCTCTCGGTTCGGGTCTGTCTCCTCTCCTGGATCTGCCCAGCGACCGAGCACGGCTCTGACGTCATTAGGTGCGCGAGGCAGTGTGTGGCCCCGCCCCCGAGAGAGCTGATTGGCTGTCAGATGAGTTAACGGAACTACTACTGAGTATGAACCAATCAGGTCTCTTGTTGGGGTCTTGGACCCGCCTGTCCACATCAGGTCTCATAAACCAGAATTATTTAAACTCCTCCGTTTGTAGAACCGAGTCCCTGATCCTGGTCCGAGACTAAAGACCGGGGACTCTTTAAACATGTGGGTCTAACTGAGACCGGACTGATGGGGTTCGGGTCTGAGGTCTCCGGTCTGAACCTCATTTCCTCAGTCTAATAATGACGTGTCCTTACACCTGCAGAACCGAGTCCATTCATGAACACATGAACATATGAACATATGAACATATAAACATATGAACACATGAACACATGAACATATAAACATATGAACACATGAACATATAAACATATGAACATATAAACATATGAACACATGAACATATGAACATATGAACATATTAACATATGAACACATGAACATATAAACATATGAACACATGAACATATAAACATATGAACACATGAACATATGAACACATGAACATATGAACATATAAACATATGAACACATGAACATATGAACATCTGAACACATGAACATATAAACATATGAACACATGAACACATGAACATATGAACATATGAACACATGAACACATGAACATATGAACACATGAACACATGAACATATGAACACATGAACATATAAACATATGAACACATGAACATATGAACACATGACGGTTAATGGTACAGAGGTGACAGAACATAAATACAATCAGACTTTACAACTCCTCTGTAAACAATAAATGACTTTTAAATACATGACAACTCAGACTACGGACAATTAAATTGACCTTAATACAAATAAAAATAATCTCTCTTTAAGTTAGTCTTACAAAAACTCCTGATAACAGGTTCAATCAGGCAGAATAAGTTCAACTTACATTCGAAACTTTAAACATCTTTTTTAGAGTATCAAACCTAATATTTATATATAAAGATAGATAGATAAATAGAAAGTTATAGAGTTCAGTTCATATATATATATATATATATATATACACACACACATACATACATACATACATGCATATGTATATATATATATATATAAGAACCAACCTAAGATGCGATTTGGCCCATCTCATCTAACATGAGTGACAGTGGCGAGGAAAAACAACTTCCTTTTAACAGGCAGAAACCTTGAGCAGGACCAGACTGATGTTAGACAGCCACCATGCCACTGCTGGGATGGGGAGGAATACAGAGAGAGATAGTGGGAGAGAGAGCAAGAGAACAAGATAGAGGGAAGGAGAGAGAGAATGAGTAAGGGAGAGGGAGGGAGAGAGAGAGAGAGAGAGAGAGAGAGAGAGAGAGAGAGAGAGGGGACAGCAGCAACATTAAAACAGCAACAACAGCTCATGTAATGGTGAAACAAAATGAATTCAGTTTACAGCGTTAGGATATGAGTAATTATGGACGATGTTAAATTAATGTGATTACAGTCAGCAGGCCTGATCATAGTTAACTCTAGTTTGATGTTATTAATGTCAGTGAGGCTGATGTTCATGTCTGCAGTTAACGGTCCAGAGGAACCCAAGAGAACCCCAAGATATATACACACACACACACTCACTGACACACACACACTTGACAAGTCACATACTTGAAGGGTATTTAAGGGTCATCTTGTTAAGGGCCTACAATTACAGTGAATCCTTTTCTACAGTTTTTACTCGCATGACTCTCACAGCACAGTTTCAGACCCACAGGGAGAGAATCTAACCCTTTAATGCCTGAAACCACAAATTATGGTCACAAAATTCAATTTCTTCTGGAGCTGAAATATTTATTTCTTTTACTTCTGAAAACCAAACAAATCAAAATGTCCTTAAAATTTAACAAATATATTGATCTCGTTTGATTCATTAGATGTTTTTGTAAACTGACAAACTACAAGAGGACATTTTTATCAATTATCAGACTGTATTCAGGTGTTTTTTTAGTGATTTGTTGATCATATTAATTTGATAGAAGTTTATAAAAGTATGTAAAAAAATTAAAAAGGCTCTGTTATTATTTCATGTACCAAACAAGCATCCAGGTGATATCTCAGGTATCACACCTGCTCCATCTCCTCTGGAAGAGCATGAGGAGTTCAGTATTAGAAGGTTTTATTTACTGGAAGAGCAGCAGAGGGCACTTCTCCGCCTCTAGAGATCACAGTTTTACTCATCTATTCACTGGACGGACATCCAGAGGACACTTTGTCCTGTTAGTCCTTTAAAGGTGAAGTTATTAGGACAATTTCTCTGTAATTTCTGTGGACAGGACAGCAGAAAGGTGATGTTATGATGGTTTATTTACTTCAGGAGCGTCCAGGAGAGCTCTGTCTCAGACATGAGGGAACCATGAGGGGGTGTGAGTGTCTGTGAGAGTCGTGGAGAAATGAAATGATCTTCTCTCTATTAAAAACTGTGTGTGTTTGTCATGTCCACTGTGATCTTCCTCTCTAACAGCCTCCTGTCTGCAGACCCACCTCAGTCTAAATTCAGTGTAAAGTTTAGGAAGGCAAGAAAGCAAAGAGGAAGTTTTTATTGAAACAGTTTACTGATAAATGACAGATGGTTGTCATGAAAGTTTCATGTTTAATCTCAAAAATCATGGGCTAAAAAGTCATACATGGTACTTAACATTGAATAGCAAGAGAATCCATGCTTCAGAGCAGACACTCAGTTCACAAAGAAAGCGGGCCAAATGCCCGTTTGATTTCGATAAAAAATATTAAATCTTTTTTCCACTCCATCCATCTTTACAGGGTACAGGTTTGCTCACTTTAATAATATAAAAAACGCTTAATACTGATTGTGAAACACTGGAATTAATTTACAAAACATAATAATAATAATTATAATATTAATAACAATAACAAACAATAATAACAATAACCATTAGATTTCAAAACAAAGAAACTGAATGGAGGGAATCACTCGGAGCTGTCGTATCGTGGCGCGTACAAACAGCGGCGATCTGGAGGGGCGTTAACATCTACCTGACACACACGTACACACAAACACAGTATCAGGTCGTTGAGGACTTTCTCATTACCATTTACAGTGTTATGGGCAGAGACCCAGACCAGAACCTCTCCAAAGCCTTCACAGGCCTCTGCAGGATGGCGCTCCCCGACCCACCAAGTCCCCGCCGGTCCAGAAGCTCAAAGCGCCCGACTCCTCCAGCAGACAGGATCTCAAATCAAAGATAAGGAAGTTCAGACCTCAGCATTTCGAGGACGGGAAAAATCTCCCCGGCGACAGGAACTTGTATCCGTTGCCGGCAGGTAGTCGGATGGAGCGAGCGCCGGGGCTGCTGCTGGTGGAGATGGTGGGTGATGGAGCCACTTTTCTGGGGTTGGAGCAGTGGTGTCCATTGGAGGAGTTTTTGCTGCCCCTGTCCACAGACTGCAGCCCCAGCTCCCGCAGCTCCAGGCTGTCTTGGGCGTCGCTGGGAGAACAACGGCGAGGGGAGAGGTTCAGCAGGCTCAGGACGTCCCTGCCGGCAGAGGCCAGGGGTCCGGGAGCGCTGTGGACGGCTTTGACGGGAC
>OY660875.1:497500-530000 GCA_962446985.1 Xyrichtys novacula
TCAGCCAAGGCTTGACCAATGAGGGACGAGGGGCTGTTCAGCTTCACGTCGTTTCCTATCAGCATGTATCCTGAACAAACAGACACTCAGGTCAGACCCTCGGCGGGGGGGTCCGGGGTTTTTTACTAAAGAGAGAGGGGGGCGGGGTCTCACCTGCCCAGTTGGACGGGTGCGAGTACTGCTTGCTGCTCTGCACGGTCTTCATGGCGTCTGCCAGAGCGGCGCTGGCCTTGGTCCCGTTCAGCAGGGCGGTGTAGAAGGCGTGGACGAAGACTTTGGAGGCCGCCACCGGGACCGGCCACAAGGACACCAGCGTGCACTGAGCGCCGGCGGCCAGGAAGGCCCGGGTCAACCCGACCACGCCGTCTGCCGTCACTTTGCTGCTCGACTCCTGATACGACCTGGAGGTGCGAGGATGGGGGGGCAGAGGCGTTATTAACCCTTTATGGACCCGTCTATAAACAGACCTGACACTCACACCTGGACTGACCACACAAACCGGACCTGAGGGGTCATTAGAGGTCAAACCTGCCGGGTCAGGGTCTGGATAGTCCAGTGCGCCCCTGAATCTCATGTTTCTGTTATTTAATCATGTTACTGATTTTCACCTCGTGTCCTCTCAGACGTCAGCGTCTCACCTGAGTGTCCAGGTCAGTGCAGAGGTCGTTTTACAAGGTCACACTTTAATCTGTGTTTACCTAAATGAACCCGTTTAATTCTGGTTAACCTGGTCTGTGTGTGTGTTTGTGTATTCACAATGAATCAGGAGTGGTTCTGGACCGGCCCACCTACCCCAGTACCACCAGTTTGACCGGTAACCTCAGGTCGAGGATATCGGCGGCGGTGAGCAGGAACTCCTGCAGAGGCGGACTGTCACAGATACTCTCCACGTCGCTGCTGTCGTCCTGCATGTGGAGGGACTCTGGGATGGTGTATCCGCTCCCGATCGACCCCTTCCTCCCACGACCGCTGCTGCCTCTCCTCCCCCCCGCTCCTCTCCCCACCGTTCCCACTCCCACACTGGCGCTCGCACCCCCTGGCACGCCCTCCGGGTTTGGGGTGAGGACCAGAGCCGCCAGCTTCCAGGAGATGTGGGTGGCGAAGTGTGCGCACTCGGCCTGCGTGAGGGCGCTCATCACTCTCTCCTTGGTGGCTGCGGAGCCGGCCAGAGGTTGGCAGCCCAGCAGCTCGGCCACCATGAGGGCCTCCTCCTCTGCAGAGGGCATGGGGCCCCACAGCCAGCGGTCCATCACAGGTGAGGGCAGCCGGGGGTTCCCCACCACCGCCGCCATCGAGACGCCACCACAGGGGGCAGGACCAGGGCGCCGGGAGTGAGTCTGAGGACACGTCACAAAAACAGAGTTAGAGCTGCAGAAAAACATAATACACAATACATTAAAAATACACACATTAGAGTACACATCAAAATACACAATACATAAAAATACACACATTAGAGTACACATCAAAATACACAATACATTAAAAATACACACATTAGAGTACACATCAAAATACACAATACATTAAAAATACACACATTAGAGTACACATCAAAATATATAAAAAGGGACTGGAAAAAAAACTGAGAGGCTGTTAATAAAAAAAGAACAGGAGTCAGGAGACTCTCTGGGTATCACCATCTGATCTCATAATAACAAAAACATTGATGGTAATTTAGTTATAATAATTGATTTAAAAGAAATAATGAAAAATAAAAAACAAATGATAGAATAATAATAATAATTATTAAAAAAATAAAACAATAATAATGATAATGATTTTAATAATATGATAAAAATAAAAAATAAAAATACAAATAATAATCTGGTAATATTAAAAAAAAAAATATTATAGTAATAAAAAATTTTATATCATAATAATAAAGTAATAATAATAATAGTAGTAGTAATAATAATAATAATAATAATGAACAATATAATTTAAAAAAACTAAATAACAATGTTTTTTATTATTTTTATTATTATTCTTGTTATTATTTTTATTATTGTTACAATGTGTATTTTCATCTGCCTTGTGTTTATAACTGCATCATACTCTAATTGGATTGTCTTGTTGTTTTTTCTTTAATTTTCTTATTTCTAATAAAGAGGAGTGTCAGCACTTTGGTCACTCCTTTACTCTGAGAGACAACAACAACAACCGCTCTCAACGCTGCAGGGACACAGTCCTCTCAGGTAAAAGCCTGAACATGTCAGTCTGATACATTAGCATCTGTAAGCCTGGGGCTAAAATATCAGCGCTGTGGAAATAATTTTATACCAGAGAGAAAAAAACATGCAGCAGTCCAATAAAACATCAGACAGACCTCTGCATGATTAAATAACCGGGCGCTGATGTTCATGTTTATGTCAAATGAATAAATACTCTGGAATAAGAGTCTGGGATTATTTCTCATCATCTGAAACGGTGACTCTACCTTTGCACTGGATCCCAGGCCGTGGATGGAGGGAACGGCGATGAGGCTGAAGCGCTCATACAGATATTCATTAGACGAGCTTCCTTTCAGCAGAGCGAAGGGGATGAGGTAGAGTTCCCCCTCCAGGACCATCACCAGCTGTCTGTGTCGGCCCACAGGTCCGCTGGAGTGCATCAAACCCTGTCAGAGCACAGCGTGAACGTGAGAGTCAAACCAAATCATCTTCTATTTCTGCTCCTCAGAACCAGCAGAACCAGCAGACGGGCGCTGAGCCACAGAGACGCTCCTCACCCCTTCCATAGGTGCGATTAGCAGATCATAAAGTGCCCTCAGTGGAGGCTTTCCAAGGCTGCTGGAGCGGCGAGGCAGGGAGGAGTTTCCATCTTTGGCGGGGGACATGGTGTTACTGAACAGGCTGGTCATACTCTGGCAGCTCCTGAACAAACACAAAACAGAGCAGGTCTGAGTGTGAGCAGAGAGAGAGAGAGAGAGAGAGAGAGCAGGCATGACCTCAGACAGAGGATGAACCCTCACTTCACTCTCTGTGGAGGAGCAGATATGAGAGGAACACTCAGGTCAAACACTCAGGGTCTGATCTGTGGATCTGAGGTCAGAGAGTCGACCAATAATGATGCCGTTTGGTCATAAAAAACACTGAGAACTGAGGCTCCAACATCTGAAAACTCGGGGATGAACCCGCGGGGATCACGTCTGAAATCAAAGTAAAGCAGCTCATCCTGCTGCTGCTGCTCTTAATGAGCTCTGCAGATGTGCAGGAATGTGGCTGCCAGCTCCACGTCTAACTCGCTGCAGAGGGTTGCATCAGATACGACTCTGGAAAGATGCAAACTCAGCTGCTGCTGTTGTTTCAGGGTTTCTGTGCAGCAGCAGCAGAAGAAGAAGAAGAAGAAGAGGAGGAAGAGGAGGCTGACTCCGCCCACTCCATCACTCCTTCATACGCCTGCTGACAGATCCAAGTCCCGCTGAGGACCAGATTAAATCAGGACAAACTGGATCTGCGTTGTTCTGTGATCCCTGAGAACATGTATTATTTAAAATGACACTCAGAGGATGATGTCAACATGTGAAGCTCCACTAGATGGCAGTGTTGCATCACGGTGGTTCAGAGTCTGCAGGAACATGAAGGAGAGTGGAGACCTGAGGCAAAGAGAGGCAGTTTGGGTTCTGGTCCTGGTTCTACAGAGTCTTAGTCCACATGTAACCACACACACACACACACACACACACACACACACACACACACACACACACACACACACACACACACACACACTGAGGCCCCGGGCTTCAGAGCCCTCTGGTTCTGCAGGCGCACAGGGACCCGGTTTACCGCCACACTTGTTTGTCGGCGCTCTCCGTCTGTTCAGGCAGCCAGAGTTTCTTCCCCTCAACAGCCAACAGACATCTATCCTGCCCTTCTGGTCGTCGTCCCCCCCCCGCTGGCTCTCCTCCAGACCCCCGGCTCTCTGTCTCCCTCTCAGGCCTTGGCGTGAGCCTCCATGGGAAAGCAAACAATCGTTTGTTAGGCTGACAGAGAGAATGAGAGCGTGGGCGCCGGATCAGCCAGGAGAAGGTGAGAGTCAAGTGTGGAGGGAAACCGAGAAGAAAAGGCTGAAAGCAGCGAGGCCCCCGGACTCAGGGGCCGCGGAGAGGGGACACACTTCCTGTCAAACACACACAAGTCAGCCGCCATGACACCTCTCAGCTCTGTCATGTGACCTGGTGTTATGGATGACTTTAAGAATCACCTGATCTCTTTGTTTTCTTCTTCTTCTTGTTGAGGTTAGAGCCGAGTCACATGGGAAAAAGTTGATCATCATATATTATTTTCATATCAGTGGATATCGATCAATATCAGGATATAAAAATGAAATGTAACCTTTGGCGTTGCGCGTGCTCTGCGGCGTGGCGCTGCTTCAGGTGGTGAAAAAGATTTGAGGTATTCCCCGACTTTGTGAGAACATGTACTCGACATAATTTACAGTCCACATTACTCTGCTTCATGTCCGACCTCCAAAAACCAAAATACCTCCACACCACCGACGTTTTCCTAACGCCAGTGTTGTGGTTGACATTGATGTGGTCATCTGTTGAGCCTTCATGGTCATTTCTGTCGGGGGTAGCACTCATTTTCTTTGTTTCTCACCAACAGTGCTGTCGGCTTCACCTGTTAAAGTGCTATGGTTGGGTGGAGCTGCTGTCTGCTACGACGCTGCAGTTGGTTGATACTTGGTTCTAATTCAGAACATGATTGGTTCAGACCCGGAGAAACGCCCCTTTTCATTGGCTGTTCAGATAGTCGACCAAAACATGTCAGAATGACGACTATTGAAAAGGATATTGATCATGTTTCTGATAGTTTATGATATATACAGTACAGGCCAAAAGTTTGGACACACCTTCTCATTCAATGCATTTTCTTTGTTTTCATTACTATTTAAATTGTAGATTCTCAAAACTATGAATGAACACATGTGGAATCATGTGCTTAAGAAAAAACTGTGAAATAACTGAAAACATGTTTTATATTTTAGATTTCTCAAAGTAGCCACCCTCTGCTTTTTTGATAGCGCTGCAAACTTTAGCTGTTCTCTCAATGAGCTTCATGAGGTAGTCACCTGAAATGGTTTTTACTTCACAGGAGTGCCTGAAGTAACCCTGACAAGGTACTACTGTCATCAAGAGCAAAGGGTGGCTATTTTAAAGAAACTAGAATATAAAACATGTTTTCGGTTATTTCACACTTTTTTTATAAGTACAAAATTCTACATGTGTTCATTCATAGTTTTAATGCCTTCAGTGATAATCTACAATGTAAATAGTCATATAAAAAAAAAAGAAAAGACATTGATTGAGAAAGTGTGTCCAAACTTTTGACCTGTACTGTATGATTATCGTTTTATCGCCCAGCCTTAGCTGTGGTGAAACCCTGAGCTGGTACACGGCCCGCTCCGGTCTGAACTGGACTTGGTGTGTGTCAGGGGTCCACCCTGAACCCTGTCCTCTCTCATGAAGGTCTTCTGTCTCTTTCTCTCACAGAGATCCTCATGATGTTATCACCGTGTATGAAAACGTATTCAATTACACACACAGAGGGGATTAGACAGAAGAGCGGCTCATTATCACCCTCCTGTCGTAATCCTGACACTGAGTTACAGCGGAGCATCACAGCCGACGCTCACGTCAGATCTCTTCATTAGAAGGTGTAATTTCTAAAATAATCCTCTTCATTAAGAGTAATTACAGAGACGCTGTCGTCTTTGTTCCACTAACAGCTTTTACATTAACCTCTTTAAACACACTATATTTACATTATCTGATGTACGGCTCCGAACCACCACCAGGTCCTCTTCAGTCTGCTGATGGAGGATGGGCTCTGAAGCATGAGCAGCTTTATTGTATAATTCAGAGTTTTCTGAAGAATGAGCGGATTATTACCGGCAGCCCATTAAAAGAGCTTAATGAGCACCGAGACTCAATTAAAGCTGGAATTACCCTCTCATCAAAGAGCAGCTCAACTGTGGACGAGGACAGGAAAATATGACCCGCACACACACACACACACACACACACACACACACACACACACACACACACACAGCATGGTGTATATTACCAATCAGCACAATGTAAATGAACACTCTGCATCCTGGTTTTCAATAAGACTCTGAACCGGCTGTTGGCAGACTCTGAAAATCCACAAACATAAATCTGTACGGCAAACAAAAACAGGGCAAACATCTTAAAACCACATCGACGTCTGTGTTTGGCACACACACATGCACACACACACACACACACACTCGGAGCAGGCAGCGATAAGGGCTTTAGCAGCTTGGCTCTCCTCAGTCTATTTAATAAGACGGATTCACATGCTGCCTCTGTGCCGCAGAAACAATGGAGAAAAGACTCCTTTCACACACGAGCGACAATGGCCCAGAATCTCCTTACCGAGCAGATCTTTTAATCGGTCTGTTTTTAGGGGAAAAGTAGGTCTAAGTCCGGCTGAGAGTGAGCAGGACCTCTGAGGGGACGACAGGGAAAGTCTGGTACCTGTTGAACAGGTTGTTTCTGGACACCATGCGCAGGAAGCCTGTTGGATCAGTGACGGAGTTAAGCTTGTTGTTGAGCTCCTCAAATTGTTGATCCAACAAATCTCCCGCCTCGCTCTCCGTCTCGCTGCTGGAGCATCCTCTGCAAAAGAAGATGAGAAAGAAGATGGAGTGAGAGACGGAGACGGAGAGAGAAGAAAGCTCTCCAGCCAAGAGAGACAATACACAGACTTCCTTTGTTTCTGGGCGGATTAATCGGCTCCACACACTCCTGATCTGCTGTCAAAAATACACACACTGCAGCAGCTCTCACACACACACACACACACACACACACACACACACACACTTGGCCTCATTTCCCAGGCTCGGTCCAACACCGTGATGATAAGCAGAGTTAAATCCTTTCATTATAATGCTGCTGCTGCTGATGCTGATCCAGAGTCTGCAGGGAGTCAACCAACCCCAACATCACTAACTCACCACCACTCTCACCCGTCTCCCCCCCCCGTCCTCTCTGGACCTCTCCTCTTCTGCTCCCATATCCTGCAACCCTCATGTCAGCGTCCTCCTCTGCGTGTGAACCGACATCAGGTCCTCTCATTTTCTGATCCTCCAAACAAACGCTGAACATTTCACTGAACACCTTCACCTTCACACCTTCACCTTCACCTTCACCTTGTCTGTACATCAGACCTAAAGTTCTGCTCAGAGTTTCTACAGCCTCTAACCAGCACCTTCAGGAGTGTTTGAGAGGAAGGTCAGAGGAGAATGGCGACCATGTGACCACGGTCAGTGAAGGTTGTTTCTCCTTTGGCGGAGGTTCTGTCAGACAAAAGCTGACTGCAGAAATGTTGGATTGGGTCTAAACTGCGTTCTGAAAGGGTGAATAGAAACACTCATAAATATTTCCTCCATCAGGATTGGCTGCACCCTCATTTCTTTCCCATTCTCTCCGTTCTGTTCATTCTCTCCATTCAGACCGCCGCCTCCTTTTTTGCCCCTCTGCAGGATGAATAGGCTGGTAAGTGGTGCCATATTGTGCCCATCCAGGCGCAGTGACGTGTGCGAGGCTTCCCATTGGAGGAGTAAATGAGCTGGTAATGGGGCGGGGGAGGGGGGGATCAGGGGTGGAGGAGGATGGCACCGGGTGGACCAGCTGGGCTCTACAGATCAGCCATCAACTAGAGAGACACCAACAGCTAAAACCCTATTACACATCTATAACACATCTATACTACATCTATACCACATCTATTACACATCAATAACACATCTATGACACATCTATACTACATCTATGACATATCTGTAACACATCTATGACACATCTATTAAACACTATAACACATCTATAAGACAACTGTAACATATCCATAACACCCTATTACACATCTATTACACATCTATAACACATCTATGACATATCTATAACACATCTATGACACATCTATACTACATCTAAACCACATCTATTAAACTCTATTAACACATCTATAAGACAACTGTAACATATCCATAACACCCTATTACACATCTATTACACATCTATGACACATCTATGACCCATCTATGACACATCTATACCACATCTATTAAACTCTATTAACACATCTATAAAACGACTATAACAATTCTATAACAGATCTATAACACTCTTATGAAACGGCTATGTCACATCTAACACATCTATGACATCTATACTACATCTATACCACATCTATTAAACACTATAACACATCTATAAGATAACTGTAACATATCCATAACACCCTATCACACATCTATCACACATCTATTACACATCTATAACACGTCTATAACACATCTATAATACATCTATACTACATCTATACCACATCTATTGCACCCTATTACACATCTATAACACATCTATGACACATCTATAACACATCTATGACATCTATACTACATCTATACCACATCTATTAAACACTATAACACATCTATAAGACAACTGTAACATATCCATAACACCCTATCACACATCTATCACACATCTATTACACATCTATAACACGTCTATAACACATCTATAATACATCTATACTACATCTATACCACATCTATTGCACCCTATTACACATCTATAACACATCTATGACACATCTATAACACATCTATGACATCTATACTACATCTATACCACATCTATTAAACACTATAACACATCTATAAGACAACTGTAACATATCCATAACACCCTATTACACATCTATCACACATCTATAACACATCTATGACATATCTATAACACATCTATGACATCTATACTACATTTATACCACATCTATTAAACACTATAACACATCTATAAGACAACTGTAACATATCCATAACACCCTATCACACATCTATTACACATCTATAACACGTCTATAACACATCTATAATACATCTATGATGCATCTATAACATGTCTATATCAGATCTATAATACATCTATGATACATCTATAACACATCTATTGCACCCTATTACACATCTATAACACATCTTTCTAGTTAGTTATAGTTTAGTTAGTTAGTGACAGCAGTGATAGTTTGGTTTGTTAGAAATAGTTAAGTCAGTGATAACTGTGTTAGTATTGTTAGTGATAGTTTAGTTAGTGGAAGAAGTGATAGTTTAATTAGTAATAGTTTAGTTAGTGATAGTAAGTAAGTGATTTAGTTAGTGATAGCTAGTTGGTTAGTTAGTTAATAAGTTAGTGATAGTTTTGTTGGTTAGTGATGGTTTAGTTAGTTCGATAGTTAGTGAGTGAGTTAGCGGTAGTTTAGTGAGTTAGTTATAGTTTAGTTAGTTAGTGATAGCAGTGATAGTTTGGTTTGTTAGAAATAGTTAAGTCAGTGATAACTGGGTTAGTATTGTTAGTGATAGTTTAGTTAGTGGAAAAAGTGATAGTTTAATTAGTAATAGTTTAGTTAGTGAATTAGTTAGTGATAGTTATTTAGTAAATTTTGTTGGTTAGTGAAAGTTGACAGTGTGATGCTTTAGTTTAACCTGCGTCGTTTCTCCTTTTGTATTTTTTATCAGTAACAAACTCGTTCTCCGACATTTTAACTCTGATGAAGAAACCAGCAAACATCTTCAGTGTGTCTGTGTCACCTGCTGTAGTAAGACTCCACGCCCAGAGCTTCTCGGGCGCTCCCTATGTACTGCTCCAATGAGGACCCGCTGACCACGCCACCGCCGCCGCCACTCTCCTGGAACTCTGACCCTCCTTCTGACACTCCTTCGCCGAGGTACACCTCATGAAACTTCAGGATACCTGAGGAGAGAGAGAGAGCAGATGTCACCTCAGACTGTAGTCCCACCAACCTGAACGTGTCTTTAGACTAAGAGGTGAAAGAGCACAGATATAGACATAGATCCACAACACAGAGACATCGGTGTACATCTAGATTCAGACTGTTTCACTGTTTTGTATTTACAGTCAGAGGTCAGAAGGGTGTGCAGGAGCTGTGAGTGAGGAGGACACCAGGAGTGGGATGAATAAAACAAATAATGTTCAATAAAAGATAAGAGGAGGCTGTCTGAACCATCTGCTGCCCCTCTACCGACATGATGGGGGGACTGAGTATACAGAATACATGAAGATGAGTGTGTGAGGCTGAGTATACAGGATATATGAGTATGAGTGTGTCAGGGGGCTGAGTATACAGCATATATGAGTATGAGTGTGTGTGGGGGGGCTGAGTATACAGGATATATGAGTATGAGTGTGTGTGGGGCTGAGTATACAGGATATATAAGTATGAGTGTGTGGGGCTGAGTATACAGGATATATGAGTATGAGTGTGTGGGGGGCTGAGTATACCGGATATATGAGTATGAGTGTGTGTGGGGGCTGAGTATACAGGATATATAAGTATGAGTGTGTGTGGGGCTGCGTATACAGGATATATAAGTACGAGTGTGTGGGGGGGTGAGTATACAGGATATATGAGTATGAGTGTGTAAGGCTGAGTATACAGGATATATGAGTATGAGTGTGGGGGGGCTAAGTATACAGGATATATGAGTATGAGTGTGTGTAAGGCTAAGTATACAGGATATATGAGTATGAGTGTGTGGGGGGGCTGAGTATACAGGATATATGAGTATGAGTGTGTCAGGGGGCTGAGTATACAGGATATATAAGTATGAGTGTGTGGGGGGCTGAGTATACAGGATATATGAGTATGAGTGTGTGTGGGGGGGCTGAGTATACAGGATATATAAGTATGAGTGTGTGGGGTGGCTGAGTATACAGGATATATAAGTATGAGTGTGTGGGGGGGCTGAGTATACAGGATATATAAGTATGAGTGTGTGTGGGGCTGAGTATACAGGATATATGAGTATGAGTGTGTGTAAGGCTAAGTATACAGGATATATGAGTATGAGTGTGTGGGGGGGCTGAGTATACAGGATATATGAGTATGAGTGTGTGTGGGGGCTGAGTATACAGGATATATAAGTATGAGTGTGTGTGGGGCTGCGTATACAGGATATATAAGTACGAGTGTGTGGGGGGGTGAGTATACAGGATATATGAGTATGAGTGTGTAAGGCTGAGTATACAGGATATATGAGTATGAGTGTGGGGGGGCTAAGTATACAGGATATATGAGTATGAGTGTGTGTAAGGCTAAGTATACAGGATATATGAGTATGAGTGTGTGGGGGGGCTGAGTATACAGGATATATGAGTATGAGTGTGTGGGGGGGCTGAGTATACAGGATATATAAGTATGAGTGTGTGGGGGGGCTGAGTATACAGGATATATGAGTATGAGTGTGTGGGGCTGAGTATACAGGATATATAAGTATGAGTGTGTGGGGGGCTGAGTATACAGGATATATAAGTATGAGTGTGTGGGGGGGCTGAGTATACAGGATATATAAGTATGAGTGTGTGTGGGGCTGAGTATACAGGATATATGAGTATGAGTGTGTGTAAGGCTAAGTATACAGGATATATGAGTATGAGTGTGTGGGGGGGCTGAGTATACAGGATATATGAGTATGAGTGTGTGTGGGGCTGCGTATACAGGATATATAAGTACGAGTGTGTGGGGGGGCTGAGTATACAGGATATATGAGTATGAGTGTGTGTAAGGCTGAGTATACAGGATATATGACGTTGTTAACTGTGGTTGTGTGATCTATCTGTGATGTTGTCTATAATTTAGTTCCTCTCTGAGGTAGGTCTATATAAACATGTTTTTGTCTGAATAATTCTGGAACTGTTTTGGTTAAATGGGATTAGGAGGTGTTTGAATGGAGACAGAACCTTCTAGTCGTTACAGAGCGCAACTACCATAGAAAGAGGTCTCCGACCTGTTACTGGGAACACGCCGGTTAGAGGCGGAGTTTACACGTGTAGAAAAAACTGTAAACATTGACACCCTTAACAGGGACATCATAGTGGTCTATCTTAGGGGGGTCAGAAAACCCTGGAACATCACCAGGACCTGATCCTGAACCGATACTCTGTCAATCAAACACAGTCGACCAATCAGAGACCTCACCTGCTCCTGGAGCCAGCAGCCAGCTGTACAGGTAACCGGCCGCCATGGAGAAGTACAGCACCAGGGCCCTCTGACTGTTGACCGTGTCCAGGATGTGCTCCACTGTGACCGGGGTGTACGGGTCCGAGTCCTGCTGGCCGGTCTGCCGCTCCACCAACAGGTCAGCGAAGGCGCGAGTACGACCACGCTCCGCCACCGCCAGAGCCTCATCGTGGTGACCTGAGAGGATCAGAGGTTTCTGCTGGTTAATCATGACGGGCTGAAACAGCAGGAAGTCTGGGGGCGGGGAACCCCTCCATGAACGTACCGAGGCTGACGAGGACCCGCTGGAGCGCCTGGTAGCAGGAGGTCTGCAGGTCAAAGAGCGAGAGCTTGTAGTCTGTGCTGTGCTGGGCCTCATGGCGGATGGTTTCGAAGAGAGCGGACGCCCGATAGAGCTGAGGAGAGAGGGAGAGAGAGAGAGAGAGAGAGAAAGAGAGAGAGAGAGAGAGAGAGAGTTAGAGCCAACAGTGACAGGAGAGAGGGTCACACAGGTCCTGGTCTCAGACTCAGACGATGTCGGAGAAAGTCAGAGACAGTTGAAACTTTAACTCAGTCGTGAAACGTCTAAAACTAAAGTGAGTACTTCTGACTGTCCAGTCACTTGTGGCGTCTCGGCGGCGGCTACTGTAGCTAGCAAACTTGCTAAAATGGCGACTGCGAGCGTGGATGTCAGCGACACACCTGGTCTGGTCAAAGCCTCGCCGGACATTAACTAGAAAAACAACGAGCCTCGCTGTTTAAGGTTAAGTCAACGTTAATCCAGGAGTCTGTTCATCCATAACAGTCCTCGATGGAAGCACGCCGCGAGACGGGGAATCACTGTAATGGCTGCCTCACCGCTGCAGAGACCTTGACCGGGGACAAATTTGAGCGTTTAACAAGCACGGAAAAAACAGCCCAGAAAAAGTCTCTTCAAGACCGCCTCGACGATCTGGGAAACAGTCAACCTCAGAATAACTAACATCCCTGAGGGCGGCGAAAAGGGACGCCACCTGACCGAGTTCATCTCTGACCTGCTGATGGACGACCTCAGCCCTGGCGTTTCCACCAGACCCCCAAACGATGCCTCTGTGTACCTGGACGTTAACGCCATTACTGCAAAGAAAGGAGCCGCCTTCATCAGAATCAAAGAAGAACCAGAGTCAGGATTCAGATCTAACCTGCTCCACATGTGAGGGGAACATCACGGCCACTAGGTGGCAGCATCCCCCCTCACCTGCTGCTTCTTCAGTCAGCGTCTCAGTGAGGAAGAACTGAACCCTCTACAGTCTGAGGGGGGAGGACTGGACCACCACCCGGGCCGCAGGTCCAGACTTCATTCAAGGACCACACAGTTCAGGACTAGACAGACCGGGTCGAGTCACTGGACCTCAGACTGAGGGACGGAGGGAGACAATGATGGGACGGCGGTGGCGGTGGCGTGGCTCGCCGGTCCGGCGGAGCGAACAGGAGTGCTGAATCACCGAGGCCCGTATTGATTTCCTGTTTCTGCACCGATGGCGGCCCTGCAGGGGGGCGGGTCCACTATGGAGCCGCTCTCCTGGACTCTGAGGCCGACAGAGAGGGTGAGGGTCTCCGCTTATGGCGTCTGACCAGCTCTGACACACACACACACACACACACACACACACACACACACACACACACACACGCTGACCCGCTCTGACAGAGACAAAGAGGCTCCAGAACCAGAACCAGGAGGAGCCGCATGTGTGTCGTCTGTGAGAGTATAGATATACACACATATATACACACACACACACACACACACACGCTGTAGTGTATGTGACATATTCCAAGGTCACGCAGGAAAGTGTGTCAGAGGGAGAGTGTGTGTGTGTGTGTGTGTGTGTGTGTGTGTGTGTGTGTGTGTGTGTCTCTGCTGATAGTCCCCTGGTCGGTCTGTCTGTCGGTCGGTCGGTCTGTCGGTCTGACTGCTGCAGTGCTGGTCTAATCTGTTCGGCTCGCAGACCTCCCCTTTAAGAGTGAAACTCATTTCTCCTCCTATGGCCTGAACCCCCCCCCCCCCCGCTCTGATGAAGGGGGCGGAGCTATCTCCAATCTGCTGCGTCTGCACTGACTCCGTTGGCAGAGGTTCAGATGAGATCTGCACCGAGCGCTCTCATGTTTTCAGCCTCTCTGACGGGAACACGGCGGCGCTCTGACACGCTCAGTGCACGTGTATGTCAGGTGTGTGCACGTGAGCGTGTCAGAGCGGTAAAATAAGGAGCAGGATCTGAGCAGCGGTTCTTGGATTTCCTCGGGTTCATGTGTTTCTGTGTTCCCCTCAGAGATGACCACGAGGAGAGGAAGTCGCTCTGTGAGTCAGTGCGAGGAGCGTGCGAGGGTTCGAAAACAGAGAGAGAAGCTGATAGGTCAAGTACTCTCTTCACACACGGCAGACAGACGCTAAACAAATGAGCTTTGAAGTGGGTCAGAACATTTACCGAGGCCAGCTCATGAATAACCATCTATACTCAGAGGAGGAGGACCACGGCGGCGTCCTCGCTCACCCTCAGGGCTGCACGCCAGCGCAGGAGAGGAAGTGTTCTCAGAGCTAAAGCTGCGGTCTGTGCAGGAGAACACAAAAACACACAAAAACACACACGACCATACGACCATCTCAGGGTTCAGCGCTAAAGTGCAGAGAGTGGAAAATCTGCTGCATGTGTTTGTTAGAATAATATTTAGCTTTAATTGAAGAGAAATTCCTGGAGATGAGTCATGAGGCGGAGCTGCAGTCGTCACCTCGCTCTCCTCAAACTCTCCTCTCACATAATTACAAACAGACACAGTCACTCCTCTGGAAACTACGAGAACACAGCTATCTGGGTCACATCCATGCTCCAAGTCAGCCTGTTATCATACCAGAAATGTTTTTGGACTAGATTCTGAAAATGAAAGCAGCTGAATAACATCCCCGCAGACACACGTGACAGCCGCCGCCGCCGCCGCCGCCACTGTAAGATTCGGATTCACCAGCCAGGAGGAGCTGTGGTGTGTGGACAGGCTGCAAAGAGAGACGTTAACGGGATCCTCCATGCCTGCCAGGTGGGCAGGGGGCTGCAGAGTGTGTGTGTGTGTGTGTGTGTGTGTGTGTGTGTGTGTGTGTGTGTGTGTGTGTGTGTGTGTGTGTGTGTGAGAACATGCACAGAGAGAATCTTGGTCATCTGTTGCCTGCCTGCAGAGATGACAGAGTTCAGAGAGTAAATCTGTGCAGCCGTGTTCACCTCTTTTTTTTACTCCTCCTTTTCTTTTATATATTCCTCTCTCCTTTTGTTTTTTATTCCCCTTTTTCTCTTTTTTACCCCTCAGTTTGTTTTTATTCCTTTTTTAGTCCTCCTTTTGTTCCTTATTCCTATTTCTAGTCCTCCTTTCATTTTTTATTCCTCATTTTCTTTTTTACTCCACCTTTTGTTCTTAATTCCTTTTTTACCCCTGCTTTTGTTTATTATTCCTCTTTCTCTCTTTTTTACTCCTCCTTTCTTATTCATTTATTTTTCTTTTTTAGTTCTTTTGTTTTTTGTTCCTCTTTTTCTCTTTTACTCCACCTTTTGTACTTCCCTTTTTGTTCTTTATTCCTCTTTCTCTCTTTTTACTCCTCCTTTCTTATTTATTCCTACTTCTTTTTTACTTGTCCTTTCATTTTTATTCCCCTCTCTCTATCTTTACCCCCCGTTTTATTCCTCTTTCTCTTAATCCTCCTTTTTTGTTCCCCCTTTTCTTTCTTCTTCTTTTGTTCTTTATTCTTATTTCTTTCTTTTTACGGTTTTTGTTCTTTATTCCTTTCTTTTTTCTCCTCAATTTTTTCTTTATTCCTCTTTATTTTACTCCTCTTCTTTTCTCTCTCCTTTTTTACTTCTCTCTCTTTGTACTCCTCTTTTTCCTCTTTATTCCTCTTTCTCTCTTTTTACTCCTCTTCTTGTTCTCTTTTCTCTCTTCTTTATTTATTCCTCTCTCTCTCTCTCTCTCTCTCTCTCTCTTTTTGGGTCATCTGATAATTTCACTCTCTAAATCTGCGGACACGCAGAGTTTTTTAGTTTTTGTAGTTTTTACTCCGGCCCACAGATGTGAGCTCATTAGAGGTCAGTTTTAAGTACCGGAGGGTCCAGATGGAGGAGCGCAGAACAGAACCGAGTCCAGGTGAGCAGAGAGACGTTACCTGGTGTTGGGCCTCCTCCAGATTCCCACTGGCCCACAGAGAGAGTCCCAGACGATGGCGGATCTTCGCCTCGTCCTCACGCCGAGCCAGCTGCTCTGCGAGCCGCAGGCCTGCGAAGGGGGGAGGAAACGAGAGAGGGTGAGGAAGAGGGAGAGAGGAAGTGATTGAGAGCAGCAGACTCTCCTCGGTATCTTTCAGAGGAACAGATGTAAGCGTGGCGTGGTGCTGATGTTCTGACAGCGAACAGGTTTGGAAGATTCTGCTCCAACTGGGACACACACACACACACACACACACACCACACACACACACACACACACACACACACACACACACACACACACACACACACACACTCACTGTTAGAGCACTAATCAGACTGCAGAGTAATCAATGTTCAGATCGACCGGCTGAACAAACACAAACATGAAGACGTCTGCAAATATTAGCAAACACAGCGATAATGGAGCCGCTCAGACTCACAGCAGAGCGGGGCTGGGCTGTTGGAGGAGTCAGAGAGGGTCTGAGCATGCTCGGATCGAGGCGTGCACGTTTGGTGTGCGTGTGCCAGATAACCTGGCGAGCACGCCGTTTGTTTTTCACTTTCTGTCCCTCCAGCAGTGAGGCGTATGTCACATCTTTGCATGTGTCCTCAGTCCGCCTGCAGAGCGCTCCGTTCTGCCCAATTACTGAGATGAAAACGCCACAGAGGACGACCATGATGAAAAAAACCACAGGGCCACACCTCACCCACAAGGTGCTAAACGCACGCCACCGCTGAGCGGCGAGCAGTTTGTGGTGGCTTATTGCTCATGCACAGTCTGACTTTACACAGGCTGCTGCATATTTCCCTGCTGGTGTGACAAAGGGTCTAAACGTGCTTTTGGAAGAAAATGGGTCACGCCGCCCTCGTCCGAGTCTGCTCTCCCCGCCATTCCTGGAAAACGGTCTGTGGCTGGACCAGATAAGCCAAGAACAGAGACCATGACCCCCAAACAGGCAGCCTTTTTCCGCAGGACCCGGCACGCCGCGCAGCCTCAGACTTCATGGCTCCTCCACGGCCACGCTCGCCACTGCCGCCTTTGAAGCTGCAGCAGTCTCTCTCTCTCTCTCTCTCTCTCCCTCCTCGCCTTATCTTCCTGCACACCCCCCTCCTCTCCTCTCTCCTCTGCCTCCCCATCCTCATTTTCTCCTCTCTCTCTCTCTCTCTGCCCCCTCTGCTCTCTCTCCTCTCTCACCTGTTTCATGTGGGCTCCGGTGGCGGAGCTGCAGGGACTCGGCTCTGCTTAGGGCTCATTAGGTGTTGGAGTAAGAGAGAGGAAACAGATCTAAATTATCCTTTTCATTCTCTGACAGCCTCAGCGCTCACTCATCTCAGCTCAGAGTCTTTCATCTGCACACACACACATACACACACACACACACACACACACACACACACACTCTCTGAGCTCCTCTCTGATAGTTCTTTATGATCAAGCCTGAGTGTCAACCGACTCTATGTTTTCTTTATTCTCCAGCTGACAGTGAAATAATACGCCTGAATTATGAGGCGTGCTGATCTGTCTTTTCCCTCCTCCGCCTGCCTGCCGTCCTCTTTCTTTCTTTCTCTCTCTCTCCTCTCCTCTCCTCTCCTCCCTCACTCGCTCACTCTCTCTGTTCTGGCGCTCTGGATCATTCAGTGTCTGTCACTGTCACCGTGCGGCGTGCCTTTGGTGTGCCCCGCAGGCACAGTCACGTAGCGGCGGCTGACATGAGGATGTGGCCGTGGCTGGCTGCACCCTGAAGAGCGACTAGAGAACACTTTAAAGGCTGCTTGACAGCCGGGTGAGGGTCTCTGCGGCCCCCGGGGCCCGCACACCTCCGGCTGCAGACAGCAGCGTTACGTGCAAACATCAAACACACACGCATTAGAAAAAAGGCGCCGAATCACATGCAGGGTGGACCCACAGGTCTGCGGTCCTGACACGTGACAGGTCCGGATCCTCTGATCACCACAGAAGAAGAGTGTGTCAAGGATCTGAGGTGGACCTGAGCTGTGTCTGTGTCTGTGTCTGCACTACAGACCTCCCTGCTGTGTCTGTGTGTCTGTAAACAACACCAAAAACACCCCAACACCGCCCCCTACTGGATTATAACAGACCGCAGATTAAGGCGTAAAATTCAGCGACAGTCAGACTGATGGAAACGGAAAAAAGAACATTTTCCAACGACAAACCGAAGAACAAAAACTCAGAGAGCGTGTGAACAGTTCGCTCTCTGAGTAACAGTAAATCAGTCCGTTTCCATGACACTCGAGAAAACCGAATTATCGCCTTATTCCGATAAAGACTGGCGAACTGAAGGTCATGTAAACACCTTAGTCCGAATATGATCAGAGTTTGAGAACTCTGATTGGAGTTGGAGAACTCCGAACTCTTAGGGACGAAGTTTAAAAGACATTTAAGGGTTAAAATGATCGCAAATAAAACAGATTTTTATGGTTTTCAGACGATTTTAAACCAACGATGTCCAACAGGTTAGTCACATGACTCTGGAGTGGGAATCTCTGCGAAACGTCTCAACTAAGTCCAGTTGTCCTTTCAACGAAGAATTGGAAGTCAAACAGTCCGTTTCCATGACACTAAACCGAATTATCGCCTTATTCCGATAAAGACCGGACAACTGAAGGTCATGTAAACACTTTAGTCCGACTATAATCAGAGTTTAAGAACTCTGATTAAAACACCCAGATAATGAGATTGGAATTACATTTTCTCTACCATGTAACCAGCGTATTCGGAGTATGAGGCCACGCCCCCGTAACCCCGGTAACAAACCCCCAGAGTAGAGGAGTAGCGTTGGTCTCCTCTTTAGAAAAAGTAGCGCGTCCATCATGTCGGACAAAAACAACGCTGTACGATGCTCCATCTTCTTGTTTCTCCAAAATGCCCAGCAGCAGTTGTAGACACTTCTGACGTCTGACACCGACCTGCTGTTGTTGTTGACGGTTGGATGGGGTCGGAAACAGCGCCGCTGAAAAGACCCATATCGCCCCCTAGTGTTGGGGAGGAGGACACGTTCACGTCAATAATTCAGTTTTCTCAGCTGCATGTAAACGAGGACGAGGAGAGAAGTCTGATTCAGAGAAGAAGACGAGTTATGAGGTCAGTCTGATTAAACTGAGACTGTAAACGACCTGAGTGTGTAAAAGTCTGCAGCCACACACACACACACACACACACACACACACACACACACACACACACACACACAGACACACACACTGATTTGAGTCACATGTGGTGGACAGCAGCGGTTCGGGGGGCTGCCTTTCTTTCCCTCCTCCCAATTAATCTTTTTTTAGTGAACACAAACAAAAAACAAGCCGAGCAGCACGAAGGAGAAGAAGAAAAAACACCAGAAGAAGAAAAAAAAGGAGAAAAGCTGGAGGAGAAAAAACTCGTTGGCGGCGGCGGCGTCAGGTTCTCGGTCTGGGTAGGTTGGACAGAAATAATTGGCTGTCAGGAAAAGTGAAAGGACTGTTCTTTCTCGGAGCCGAACCAGGAACAGAACAAGGACGGAGCGAGGACACCAGGAGGACGGGCTGGAGACTGAACGGCCCGTCGACTTCATTAAAGCTCAGACCGGCAGAGGGGGTCTGGGTCGGTGCAGACCGGTCCACTTTAACTCTGAAATAAACACCAACCTCCTGATATCTGCTGGACTCAAACACAGTCCGGGTCCGAACACGGTGGGTGTGTCTGAGTCAGAGGTCTGGTTTCATCACAAACCCAAACCCGGTTCTGTCCCAGACTTCCTGAGTCTGTGCGTTTCTGAGCTGCAGGTTCTGATTTCACTATAATCTGTGGGGGACAATGAAGCGTGAGTGTGTGTGTGTGTGTGTGTGTGTGTGTGTGTGTGTGTGTGTGTGTGTGAGAGTGTGTGTGTGTGTGTGTGTGTGTGTGTGTGTGTGTGTGTGTGTGTGTGTCAGCCAGAGTGTGAAAAAGATCCTTTGGCAGCTCGCTGCAAACAACCCTCTGAGGAGAGAAGATAGAGAGGTGTGAAAAAGAGCGAGCGAGCGGGCGAGCGAGCAGTAAACAGACAGAGAGAGAGAGAGAGAGAGAGGCTTGGCGAGGATCCTGATGGGTTAGCGCTGCAGACGTACACACCTTTACAGGAGTAACACACACTCACAATCCCCACGCGCACGTATGACAAACAAGCACAAAAACCAAAACACACTCACGTGCACGTCGCACACACTCACGTGCACAGAGCCAAATAAAAACAGCGAAGACTTAAAAAACAAACAGGAGCTGAAATTCATATTCATGTATTCACAAACTCTGAGGATCAGCTCATCCTCAACGCTGCACCTCCGACTCACTCACTCACCCTCTCACTCATTCACTCACCCTCTCACACTCTCTCTTACTCGCTTACTAACTCGCTCACCCTCTCACTCACTTTCTCACCCTCTCACCCTCTCCCTCACTCTCTTACTCTCTCACTCACTTTCTCACCCTCTCACTCACTTTCTCACCCTCTCACCCTCTCCCTCACTCTCTTACTCTCTCACTCACTTTCTCACCCTCTCACTCACTTTCTCACCCTCTCACTCACTCACCCTGTCACTCACTCACTCACTCACTGACTCACTCACTCACTCACTCACTCACTCACTCACCCTCTCACTCATTCACTCACCCTCTCACACTCTCTCTTACTCGCTTACTAACTCGCTCACCCTCTCCCTCACCCTCTCACTCACTCACTCACTTTCTCACCCTTTCACTCACTCACCCTTTCACTCACTCACCCTTTCACTCACTCACCCTCTCACTCACTCACTCACCCTCTCACACTCTCTCTTACTCGCTTACTAACTCGCTCACCCTCTCCCTCACTCTCTTACTCTCTCACTCACTTTCTCACCCTTTCACTCACTCACCCTCTCACTCACTCACCCTCACCCTCTCACTCACTCACTCACCCTCAATCACTCGCTCACCTTCCTGCAGGTACATGACAGCCTGTGAGTAGTTCTGCAGGGCGTGGTGCGTCCTCCCCAGGCTGCCGTAGGCCAGCGTTTTGGCGGCGAGGTCGTTGGTCTGCGCCGCCACGCTCAGGTGTTGCTCCTGGAAGACCACCGCCCTCTCGTAGTTTCCCAGAGACTCGTAGGTCAGGCCTAGGTTACCGTAGGCGCGCGCCTGCCTCGCAGGACTCCCCGCCTCCTCGGCGATCTCCAGGTCACTCTGGTGACACCGCAGCGCCGTCTCGTACTCGCCCATGGACTGATACACGGCCCCAAGACCGCAGCTGGCGTCCCCCTCCAGCAGTCTGTCCTGGGTGTCACGAGCGATGGCCAGCTGGCGCTCCAGACAGGAAATAGCCTGCTCGTAGTTTCCCAGCTGGCTGTGCAGAGCGCCCAGCTCGCCGTACGCCTGAGCTTTACCGCCGCACTCGCCGAGTTCATGAGCCACGACCAACCGCTTCTCAAAACAGACCAGAGACTGCTGGAGGTTCCCCATGGCCCTGAGGGGGGAGACGAGACGGGAGAGGGGTGAGAGAGGAGGAACTGAGGAGGAGGAGGAAACGAGAGAGAGGTGAGAGAGGAGGAGGAGGAGGAGGATGGGAGGAGGAGTCACAAAGAGAGGGGGAGGAGACCTGCAGCTGAGAAACCTGATTCTGCAGTCTGACACTAAACTGGACCAGATCAGCGCCAGAGCTGACCCGGTTTACTCCTGACCCAGTTCCCCACCCTAAACCCTGAACCGGGTCACCGGTCCGGTCCTGGTCCCTCAGCTGATGATGGCGGTTTTCCTGCGGTTATTTGTAAACCTGTTGATACGATCACCTGTCGCTGCGTGTGGAGAGACTCACCTGTGCCCGTTCCCGAGGCCTCTGTAGGCCTTCTCCTGGTCCTGCATGCGGTTCAGACTCTGGGCCACAGACAGGTACTGGTCGTAGTACTTGATGGCCTCCTCAAAGTCTCCCAGAGCCTCGTAACAGTCTCCCAGGTTCCCGTAGGCCCGCCCCCGGTCCATCACCGCCTCGTTGCCGCTGAGCTGCTGTAACGTGGCGAGCTGCTGCTCCAGGTAGCCGATGGCCTCCTCCATCACGCCGACATTCATTTTAGTGATGCCCATGTTCCCGTACACCTGAGCCTCCACCACGGGGTCCTTCAGCCTGCGACCCAGCTCCAGCTGCTCCTCGTAGCTCTTGAAGGCCATGGCGTACTTCCCCAGCGCCATGTAGACCGCGGCCAGGTGACCGTGAGCTTTGCACTCCCCCGGCACGTCGCCCAGTTCCTGATAAACCTCCAGCTCCTGGGTGTGGTAGCCCAGAGCTTTGTCGTATTTCTGCACCAGTCTGTAGGTGGCGCCGAGGGCGGCGTAGGCGCAGGCCTCCATCCTTCGCTCCTTAACCTGAAAGCAGACAGGACGCCGTGAGATCAGGATCAGGGACACGAGTGAGTAAACATCAAAGTGAGGTCATGGGGGTCCTACCTGGTGGGCCAAGGCCAGCTGCTGCTCGTAGAACTGGATGGCTCCGCCCACGTCTTTCTTACAGACGAAGATGTCCCCCAGGTTCCCCAGCGCCCTGAAACGGGCCTGGGCGTTGTTCAGGGACTGGGCGAGGGACAGCAGGTACTTCTGACACTCCTCGGCCTTGGCGAAGTCCCCCAGAGCCTTAAACGCCAAACCCAGGTTACAGTAGGCCTTGGCCTGGCTCAGTTTGTCGTGGAGGTCTTTCGCCAGAGCCAGGTCCTGCTCGTAGTACTTGACGGCGTCCTGGTAGTTACCCAGACAGTAGTGGGCGTAACCCAGGTTGTGACAAACTTTCCCCTCGCTCTCCATGTCCTGGAGGTCAGGGGACAGACGGAGGTACTGCTCGTAGTACGGCACGGCCTGAGGGAACTCTCCCCGCGAGCAGTGGAAGTTGCCGAGGTTACCGAGAGCCCTGGCCTCGCTCTGGACGTCCCTGAGCTCACGGGCGATGTTGAGGTGGTTCTGGTAGTGCTGCAGGGCGCGGTCATGGGCTCCCAGAGCTTGGTAAGCCACCGCCAGGTTTCCGTGCGTGGAGGCCTGTGAGGCGCGGTCGTTGACCTCCATGGAGATCTGCAGCTCCTGGCGGTGGTAGCGAACAGCCTGGTCAAAGGCTCCCAGAGCGTTGTAGGCGTTACCCATGTTCCCGTAGGCCCGCCCCTGAGCGGCGTAGTCATTCAGCTCCTGAGCGATGGCCAGGTGTGTTTTGTGGAGTTTGAGTGCGGTCTCATAGTCGCCCTTCATCTGGTGGATGATTCCTGCAGAGACAGAGAGAGAAAATATTTAAAAAGTGAAGAAAACAAGTCGGAGTTTTTAAGATGAGAACTGGGGGCGGGGCTCTGTTTGATTTGAAGCTGCTTTAACAGAGGGGGCGGAGCTAAACTGACGGTTCGAGGTAGATCTGGATCTGGGATCAGGGTTGGGCCTGTCGTCTGAACTGTCTGTATCTTCTGAAGTCTCGCCTCTTTGTCTGATAAAAACACCTGCGGATATTTTCTGCTGACTCATCACGCCGTTTTCTCGTTCATCCCTGTTTGTCAGGTGTGAGGCGCTGACGTACCTGTGCAGGTGGGTGGAGGAGTAACACCTGCAGCACTGAGTCTGAATGAGCAGATTCAAACATCCTGTCACCTGTCGACCTCCTGCTTCATTCAGGCCGTGATGCAGCGAGCGGCCCGCCCCCTCCCGACCAATCAGAGCTGATTTGCTGTTTGTTTGTTCGCTCGTGTTCTGAGGTCAAAGTTATACAGCCCGCTGTGACCTTGTAATCATCAGGTCGGCGCCCTGAGGGCTTGGTATGCCAGGACTGTCATGGCGTGGAGCAGAGAGGAGCGGCGCCGTCTGATACAGGAATCAGACAGGAAATGACATCATTTCTCTGTGGAGGCGTACAGACTCATATATCACTGACCCTCTGATCGGAGGTTCTGCTCTCTCAGAGTTCTCCTCAAACCCAGCAGGCTCGCCTTTCTCCGAGTGGGAGCGCGTTAAGATTCACGGCGGCGACTCGGAAAGCTCCGACAGGCCTCGCCACAAAGTCACTCCCAAGGTTATGTTTTCCCCGATGGCGGCTGATCTCGCTGCGGATATAATGCCTACTGATGTATTACCAGCTAACATGTTCCATGCTGGAGGCTAAAGAAGGATCTGGGGTCTCAGTGTGGGGGGGTGGGGGGGCGTGACAGAGGCTGGCGCTGAATGGCGAGGTTTGAGGTTGGAGGCTGCAGCCAAAACTGCCCTGAGCCTCGGGCTACGCCTGGAGCCGCTCTTTAGGCGGGAAAGCCTTCTCTGCCTGCCTCCATACGGTAAGAGGATTATGGGACCCTCGGGGGGGCGGATCCACCGTGACAGTAAATAAAACCGAACCAAACACGCCGGAAAATACCAACGGGGACGGAGGAGGGGTGGGGCCAGAGCCGTCACCGCGGTCAGAGAGGATCCTGACAGAGCGTCTGTTTACAGCGCCTCACTGAAAACACTCACGCCGTCACGTCAGGTAACACGGAGAACCAGGAAGGAGGTCAAACACACGTACTCAGGGCCCGGTCCAATCAGAGCGCCTCCACCCCCCCCAGAACCAGAGACACTGACGCCCGACCACGAGCCGTCACTCCTCATTACACAGAGGGGGGCGAGACTTCGAGGGGCGGCGTCGTGTTCAGAGTAAATCACTGTGTCATTCTTCCAGGAGCCATGGAGGTCCTGAGCGCCGCCACCGCCACCGCCGCCACTCAGCTGAGAGGATTTCTACCCACAATGCAGCAGAGTGAGAGTGTAAAGAGAGGCGAGATGACCGGTCTGAGCCCCGAACAAAGACCCGGGTCTGTTTGAGATCGAGGCCAACAGCAGAATTTACTTTTCATGTTCTGAACAGGAAGCTGGAGCCGCGGCGTTTGTGGAGATGCTGATGGCGACTCTGACCTCAGCTCGGCGAGATTGGCGTGTGTGAAATACCGAAGGAGGAAGTCGACCTTTGAAGGAGGTTCACAGGAGGGACTCCGAGTCCATCAGAGCTGCTGACTCAGAGGAACCAGGAGGAGACATAGAAATAAAATCTACTGGGGTCAGAGAACCGGGTCAGAATTCTGTGGAGGTGGACAGTCAGTCCGTTTCCATGACGCCTGAGAAAACCGGATTATCGCCTTATTCCGATAAAGACCGGACAACTGAAGGTCACGTAAACACCTTAGTCCGACTGTAATCGGAGTTTGATAGACGGCGTGCTGCTGGTTGGTTAGTCTGCCGACAGGAACCCAGAGAAGAAGAGCAGATCCGGTCCGGTCCACAGGAGACTGAGCGAAGGTTTCTGATTGGTCGAAGTGAAACACGACCTCAGCTCTTTAGTTTGACTTCTTCGCTCCACAGTCGCAGAAGAAGAACGGCGTGAACTCAGCTGATGTCGGTGTGAGACCAGAGACCAGGAGGCGGGTTCTGTAACAGGGTTCTGGTCCGGTTCAGAAAGTCAGGACCTCTGCAGGAGCGGACGTTAATCCCGGCGTCGTCGTCATCCTCCTCGGTTTACTCGCTCATTAACGGCGAGTTTGAGACGTCAGCGTGTTTTATGAGCTCGCTCCGCTCCTCCCCGTCCTCCTCCTCGTGGTCGGCCCTCAGTCTTCCTGTCCGGGTCATTAGGCCGACTAAACTCCTCGGTAAATTCTGCGCTCTCCTGCTTCCTCTCCTGGTCAGACTCATCACGTGTCCACGATCGCCGCGGCGTCTGCGGCGTCAGGTAGAAACAGGACCACGGGTGAGCAGCAGAGGACGTTTATGATCATGAAGACACGCCATGATGGAGGCGCTTCATCAGGACGCACTGACACCATGACCACGGGCTTTAGAGCTCGCAGGCTGCAGGTCAGGGCCGCCATCATGGCCGTACCAAATCTAAATCATGTGCCGCCATGTTTGAAAAGCGTCTCATCAGCTGTTCTGCGCTGAGACGGAGAAAAGTGTGAAATGACTTTAGAATAAAGGGTCTAATGTCGAACAGCGGCGAGGCGGCGGCGGCGGTCTGTTTTTAGTCCGTCTGATGATCTGAGAAAATCTGTGAACTTCCTGTTGTTTTGTTTTTCTGAGCGTCAGCAGAAATTCCTCCCCAGGGATTCTGGGTAAAAAGAGGGAGAAGAAAAAAAAGCTTAATTAGATCTGTTACCTCCGGCGCTTCTCCCCGATGGAGGCGACAGCTCCACTGACTTCTTTGGGACATATGGTCAAATGAGGAGGTGTGAGCGAGCGAGCGAGGGAGAGAGAGCGAGCGAGCGAGCGAGCGAGCGAGCGAGCGAGGAGAAACTTCTTCAGAGTCTCTTTGAAGTCGAAGCAGAAAGGAAATAATGGCGTTTAGATTCTGTTTCATGAAGAGGAGCAGAGAAACCTGCAGCAGGCGGAAACCCTCCACCGCCACCGCCGCCGCCACGGCGCTCGCTCAGATATGACATTCTGCTGACTCGGGGGGAAGTTCGCCAATTAATGAATAATGAATGGGAGTGTTTTCATATCCTTAACGGGTCAGAGTGAGCAGAGCCGGGGCTGCTGGGACCGCCGGGCATCACGCTTGGATATTAAAGCGTGGAGATCTGGAGAGGACCGTACCTCAGAGCCATGTCAGCTGCTGCTCCGCCCACACCGCACACACCATTAACGCCACGCTGAGAGGGCATCTTCAAAGTTTCTTCTGTCCTCCTCTTCCTCCTCCTCGTCGTTTCTCTGGGTTTGTGTTTGTAAGGACGCCTCGCTCACGGTCCACTGGAATGATCAGTTTGAGAAGCTTCACTGGTCGCAGATCTGGGTTAGAGCGCCATCACGCCATCAGGTGTAACAAAGACTGATCTGAGACCGTTCAGGTAAATACAGTCGTCCATGTTTCCAAACATTCTGTTTGAATCTTGTTGACCTGAAGGAAAGTCCATGTAGGACAATAAAAAACTTATTTTAGGAGTCTGAGTGAAGATGAGTAAACATTGGTCCTTGTTGAGGATGGCTCCAGAAATCTAGGACCAAAGTATCTGAGATATCTGAGTGACACAGCTCCACCATCCTGACATGACCTCCTCTGCTCCTTCATCTTCAACAGAACTCCAACGTCCTGTTCATCTGAGTCGCTCTGATCTTCTTCTACTGAGCAGGTGAATGGGCGTGACCAAACAAGAGCACGCACGCCGCCGCTCAGAACAACAATAATAACAACACCAACATCAACAAAAACAATAACAACAACATAAACAAAAACAACTACAACAACGATAACAATAATAACAACAACAATAACAACAAAGACAATAACACCACCACCACCAGCTCCAGGCTGTATTTTAACTCCGCCCTCTTATCTTCGTTCTTCAGCTCCTCTTCAATCGGCTATTAAAGGTAATTAAGCGATTCATCAAGTCAGTTTCAATTACTGGAGCTCGACAGACGCAGATTACAATCAGAGAGGGGGGGGCGAGCGAGAGAGAGAGAGAGAGAGAGAGAGGGGGGGGGGGGGGCGTCAAAAAGAGGAGTGAAAGGAGACAGGAGGAGGTTCAGTTTTCTTCAGCTGGTCTGGATCAACAGGCTGACACACACACACACACACACACACACACACACACACACACACACACACACACACACACACACACACACACACACACACACACACACACACACACACACTCAGTCAGCTGCTGCCAAGACCAGCTGGAGGTCTGGGACTGTCCACCATCCACTCTGTTACAAACTCAGGATCAACAAGAACCTTCAGGACGACCATCAAACCTCAGACCGGCTCTCCTCCTCAGACCGGTCCTCCTCAGAGTTCTCCTCCTCAGACCGTCTCTCCTCCTCAGACCGTCTCTCCTCCTCAGACCGGTTCTCCTCCTCAGACCGTCTCTCCTCCTCAGAGTTCTCCTCCTCAGACCGGCTCTCCTCCTCAGACCAACTCTCCTCCTCAGACCGTCTCTCCTCAGACCGTTTCTCCTCCTCAGACCGGTCCTCCTCAGAGTTCTCCTCCTCAGACCGTTTCTCCTCCTCAGACCGGTCCTCCTCAGAGTTCTCCTCCTCAGACCGTCTCTCCTCCTCAGACCGTCTCTCCTCCTCAGACCGTCTCTCCTCCTCAGACCGGTTCTCCTCCTCAGACCGTCTCTCCTCCTCAGAGTTCTCCTCCTCAGACCGGCTCTCCTCCTCAGACCGTCTCTCCTCAGACCGTTTCTCCTCCTCAGACCGGCTCTCCTCCTCAGACCGTCTCTCCTCCTCAGACCGGCTCTCCTCCTCAGACCGTCTCTCCTCCTCAGACTGTCTCGCCTCCTCAGACCGGTTCTCCTCCTCAGACTGTCTCTCCTCCTCAGACCAACTCTCCTCCTCAGACCGTCTCTCCTCAGACCGTTTCTCCTCCTCAGACCGGCTCTCCTCCTCAGACCGTCTCTCCTCCTCAGACCGTCTCTCCTCCTCAGACCGGCTCTCCTCCTCAGACTGTCTCTCCTCCTCAGACTGTCTCTCCTCCTCAGACCGGCTCTCCTCCTCAGACCGGTTCTCCTCCTCAGACTGTCTCTCCTCCTCAGACCAGCTCTCCTCCTCAGACCGGCTCTCCTCCTCAGACTGGCTCTCCTCCTCAGACCGTCTCTCCTCCTCAGACCGTCTCTCCTGACTGCAGCTCTGATTTATGAAGCTCTCTGTAAAACCAGGTGTGTGTTCCTCCTCCTCCTCCTCCTCCTCCTCTTCTCCTCTCCATTAGTCCGGTCAGAGGACCACCTGAATTTATGTTTGGATGATTAACCTCGCGCTCTGCTGCTGCACCTCCACACATTAGGTTGAGGAGTAAATCATGGAGGAGGAGCGATTAGAGCTCTTCACCGTCCATTAGAGTGGGGTTTACTGCTGTCTCCGTCACCTCCATAAGTCATCCAGAGGAGGTGATAATTACAGGATTACATACAGGAGGAGCGCTGGAGTCTGTATCTCAGAGGGAGACCTCTGTTCCTCTGATTATTACACCATCAGTCTGTGCGGCGCCGGCGCCGAGAAGTCCATCTGAGCCGTGTGGACTAAAACAGAACCGATACCGACCCGATCACAGATCTATACGTCTGTTTGATTCGTTTTCACACCAACATGACGATGAGCGGAGGAGAGGTCTGACTTTACTCCGACCCTGACAGACTGAGCTGCAGGTTCAGAAGATGTTTCACCGCAGAACCACAGAACAGACGACCATTCAGTCGTCTTTCTCTAGAGCAACGCCTTACGACAAAACGACAAAACGCCAAAGAGACACAAAGACCTCTACAGTTTTAAAGTTTTAACGTTGTAGATTTTGTTTCCAGACTTCAGTTTTAGTTTTAAATCTGAAGGTAAAAGTGTTTTTTCATGATCTTAGCGGTTCTGATCACTTACCCAGGTTGGACGAGGCCCTCCCCTCTGCGGCTCGGTCCTTCAGACCCTCGGCGATGGACAGCTGCTGTTCGTGGTACTGTTTGGCCCTCTCCAGGTCCTGCATGCAGCGAGCGGCGTGGCCCAGCCCGGCGTACGCCCTCATCTCGATGGACTTCTCCTCCAGCTCCTGGGCCAGCTCCAGGACGTGCGTGTGGTAGGACATGGCCTTGTCGAAGTTGCGGTGGTAGTGGTAGGCGCTGCCCAGGTTGCTGTAGGCTCGCGCTTCTTCTCGCTTGTTCTCCAGAGCCTTGGCGATGCCCAGGTGCTGCTCGTGGCACTGGACGGCGTTTTCAAAGTCCCCCATGGCGATGTACACCGCTCCCATGTTCCCCAGCTCGCGGGCCTCTGACAGCTGATCCTTGGACTGCTTGGCGAGCAGGACGCACTGCTTGTGGCTGGCGAGGGCGTTCGGATAATCCCCTATGGCTGTGTATACGTGACCCAGGCTGCTGAGCGCCATCGAGGCGGCCTATAGGAGAAGAGAGAGAGAGAGAGAGAGAGAGAGGGGCGAGTCAGTGAGACATCAGCTGTTCATCTGGAGAAACAGCGCTGCGTTAGAGTTACGTCAGAAGTCAGGTCTGAAAATGACAAGATGGCGACGTCTTTGACAGTTATTTTGGCGCTTGTAGATGTAGATGTCCCCATCTTGTTTCCACCTCCGATTTTCATTTTTCTGTTCTGTAACTGAAACGTCGGGAACTCTGGTGTGACGTCAGTTTGTGCTCAGACCTCTGACTCCTGAGGGAACCTCGAACGCAGCGTCAGACCTCACCTCTGCGTTCACAGAGTCATTCTAGAGTATCTATTTCTATCATAGATGTCCCCCCTTCAGCAGAACGACTGAAGAACCAGGACCACAGATCCACCTCCTGAAGTGGGCCGACTGCTCAGAGACCAGACAACAGACAAAACCTGATCTGTCTGTGTGTGTGTGTGTGTGTTTTTGTGTGTGTGTGTGTGTGTTTGTGTGTCTGTGTGTGTGTGTGTGTGTGTGTGTGTGTGTGTAGATCAGCACAGCAGCAGCTCGCTTTAAAGCCCGCCACTGCAATCACGCTTCACGGCATGCCACCACCAACAGAACAAAGACCGGGCTAATGAGGGGGGAGAGGAGGAGAGGAGGAGGTCTTGGGGAGGGGCTACAGACAGACAGACTGACAGACTGACTGCTCCTCTCAGCCTGGAAACAGGGATAACAAAACTGCGTGTCTCCTCCTCCTCTCCATCTCCACCTTCTCTGTGAAGACAAGACACAGTGGACACCTCCTTCAGGAGGAGGATGGAGGAGAAAGTGGCGTCAGAGGAGCGGCGCTGTGGCCTCTGATGTGACACGCCCACTGCGGCTTTATTAGCTGTTTCTGCAGAGGGTAAACAGCTGTGAATTGGGGTCAGCTGTTTTTGTGAGAACAGATGTTCAATTAATCATGGAGACCAGGTTACTAAAGGTTCTCCTTCACAGGTCCAACTCTGCAGCCAGGAGGAGGAGGAGGAGGAGGAGGAGGAGGAGGAAGAGGAGGACTGGATCAAAAAAAAATCAACAAATGTTTTATTTTCCTGTAAATACGGCGGTGAAGTTAGTTTCAGGTTGGATATATTTTCCTGTAAATACGGCGGTGAAGTTAGTTTTAGGTTGGATATATTTTCCTGTAAATACGGCGTTGAAGTTAGTTTTAGGTTGGATATATTTTCCTGTAAATACGGCGGTGAAGTTAGTTTTAGGTTGGATATATTTTCCTGTAAATACGGCGGTGAAGTTAGTTTCAGGTTGGATATATTTTCCTGTAAATACGGCGGTGAAGTTAGTTTTAGGTTGGATATATTTTCCTGTAAATACGGCGGTGAAGTTAGTTTTAGGTTGGATATATTTCCCTGTAAATACTGCAGTGAAGTTAGTTTCAGGTTGGATATATTTTCCTGTAAATACGGCGGTGAAGTTAGTTTCAGGTTGGATATATTTTCCTGTAAATACTGCAGTGAAGTTAGTTTTAGGTTGGATATATTTTCCTGTAAATACGGCGGTGAAGTTAGTTTCAGGTTGGATATATTTTCCTGTAAATACGGCGGTGAAGTTAGTTTTAGGTTGGATATATTTTCCTGTAAATACGGCGGTGAAGTTAGTTTTAGGTTGGATATATTCTCCTGTAAATACGGCGGTGAAGTTAGTTTCAGGTTGGATATATTTTCCTGTAAATACGGCGGTGAAGTTAGTTTTAGGTTGGATATATTTTCCTGTAAATACAGCGGTGAAGTTAGTTTCAGGTTGGATATCTGACGGACATTCTCTGAGGATCTACCGGTGTCTTCTCTCTCTCCATAACCGGGAATAACAACAGCAGCGCGGTTAAATCTACTCGACACCCTCACTGTCAACGTCGGTGTTGAATAAGGGACCGTCAATAAATTACCGGTTGATGTTCTCAGAAAAGGCTGTTTTCCTTCAATAGCTTCACTGTCATGTGACCAAAAGACCTAAAATTGATTTCTAATAATAGTTCTAAGGTCGATCAATAAGACAAATATTATTGATCAGTTTTCATTAATCCCCTAAAGTTCTTTGTGCTCCTTACGTTTTTAACTCAGGAGAACATGTGAACAAAGTCAGACCCTGCGGAGGTACCACCCTCCCTCCCTCTCTCCGTCAGTTTCAGTTTCATGTTCCTGATATCCGATCTCGATCTGCTCACTTACACCTGACTCTTTTTTTCTCCTTTTTTTCTCTTTTTTTCTCTTTTTTGTCTTTTTCTCCTTTTGAAGCTCGGCTCCGTCTCTCTGAGTCAAACTTCCTCTCCTCAGAGCTGAGGATCCTCGTCTCTCTC
>OY660875.1:537500-580000 GCA_962446985.1 Xyrichtys novacula
CACACACACACACACACACACTGACACACACACACACACGGACCAGCAAAGACTTCATCCATCAGCACAGGATCTAATCCAGTCTTCAGAGTCTGACCCCAGACCCCGCAGGAGTCCTCAGGTCCGAGTGTTTTCAGATCAGAGTCACATTATAGACAGAAAACCAGCAGATCCTTCAGTCCTCCTCAAACCACAGGTCAGGTGGTCCAAATCGAACTTTCACCCCCAATTTTCACCACATCCGGAATGGCGGCAATTTTCGCCATGTGCCATTTCCAACCAGATCAGTTTGTGAGGCGAATTTCGTGGCGGATTACAGACAGCTGTGATCGTGAGAACTCACAAGAACCCGCAGATTCACGTTCAATCCCACGATAACGAGTCGTCTCTCTAAAGACAGACACATAGACATATAAGCAGTAGATTGTGTCCTTCCAGAGGAGGAAATCTACTTCTAGACTTCTAGAATCAGCATCTCCTCATCCATGGTGTCATCGGGGTGAAATGACGTCTAAAAACCTTTCACTTGTTCGTCTCCGCCCGTTTGTATGGTGTGAAATACGATCCTCCTGAAACACGGAGCGTTTTATTTTGAAAAGAAGCCGGATGTTTTATTTTGTGTCTGTGCCTGACTTCCTTTCCAGCACGGGTTAATCTGTGCTGAATTTATCCGCCATGCTCCGGCGTCCAGAAACCAGCAGGACTCTGAGTTCTCCTGGTCTGACTGTAGACCCTCTCTCCTGGGTCTGTGTTTTTGTGGAAGTCCCGCCCACAGCAGATCCACTTCCTGGTCTGACCACACCCCTCCAGAGTCTTCAGTCAGACCTGCTGACAGCCTCAGAGTCAGCTTCAGTTCCTCACTACAGAGCGGCCCTCTGCTCCCTCGGGGCCCTCGGGGGCCTCTGCTGAATATTTTACGACCTTGATTCGGCTCCAGCGTCTCCGTCTTGATTTAAGGAGAACTTCTCCTCCAGCTCAGGCCCGTCTGGACTCTTATTTAGAGAGCAGACTGTGAGCGCTGAAGGTCAAGTATCAGCTGAACCCGGAGGCCTCTGTCCCCTCACAAGATGGACTACTTTCATTTCACTCTCTCGGGGCCTCGTATTTTCTCTCCTTTTATTACTCTCTCTCTCTCTCTCTCTCTCTCTCTCTCTCTCAGTGTTTCCACAAAGACGACACATTCCTCCTCCTCTTCCTCCTCCTCTTCCTCCTCCTCATTCAGACGCAGGGCTGCCGTCCAACCAGGGAGGAGGAAGGAGGGGATACAACAACGCCACAGCGCCACAGGGACAGGAATGCTGACACTGCTGTAACCGGGACAAAAGAGAGAGAGAGAGAGAGAGAGGGAGAGAGAGAGAGAGAGAGAGAGGGAGGGAGAGAGAGAGAGAGAGAGAGGGAGGGAGAAGGGGAGAGAGAGAGAGAGAGAGAAGGGGAGAGAGAGAGAGAGAGAGGGAGAGAGAGAGAGAGAGAGGGAGAGAGAGAGAGAGAGGAGGGGAGAGAGGAAGTATATAGGAGTTGTTAGGAGGTTTGAGTGCAGCTAAAAGGAGCAGCTCCTCCTCCTCCTCCTCGTTGGCTCACTGTCAGACTTTCCTCACTCCACAAAAATGCTGCCGTCACCTCCTCCCCCTCCTCCTCCCCCTCCTCCTCCACCTCCTCACCCCCCCCCCCCCCCTCATATATATAGTGCAGAGTTCAAACGCTCACAGCTGCACTGACACCCCCCCCATCACGGCGAACCGGACCGTCTGAGGTTCACCTCAGCCGTGAGGACAAACTGGATTCTGCAGACGGCGAGCGGCGAGGACTCAGCTGGTTCCTGAGAGAAAGTCCAGAAGGAAGAGGGTCGTGTCTTCACGACATCCTAGTCCAGGAGCAGCAAGGGGGGAGGAGGACCCGGGTCTTTAATGATCCTCTATTGATTATTGATTGATCGGTGACTGTAAACAGAGGAGCTCTGAAAGTCCTGAGGAGACCTCCTCCTCCTCCTCCTCCTCCTCCTCCTCCTCCTCCTCGGTGTTGTTTCAGCTGTTTGGACCTCGGCCCGGTTCTCCTCCTCCTCACTGGTGTTAAATGTCGGTTCTGATCCGTGTGGAGACTAACTGTAACCTCACACAGCAGACGGACCGGCCCGATCCCACGTCTCACAGAGCTGACAGCTGATTGGCTGGTTCTCGGAGGGAGAGCGACCGGACCAATCAGCATCACTGGAGGAGAAAGAGGCGGAGCTACAGGCCTGTAGCAGCAGCAGCATTAACCAGGTGAGACAGGTGAATGCTGACTCAGCGTTCACTCACATACGGACCTCAGCTCCTAACAACCAATCAGAATGCAGCGTTTTCTGCACGCTGACGTGGGGCACAGCGAGCGGTTTGCCCGTTAGCGAGCGCAGACGACTCCACACTGACCCAGAGACGCCGCAGACATCTGCTCTCTCTCGCTCTCTCTCTCTCTCCCCTTCTCTCTCTCTCTCTCTCTCTCTCTCTCTCTCCCCTTCTCTCTCTCTCTCTCTCTCTCTCTCTCTCTCTCTCTCTCTCTCTCTCTCTCTCTCTCTCTCTCTCTCCTTCTCTCTCTCTCTCTCTCTCTCTCTCTCTCTCTCTCTCTCTCTCTCTCTCTCTCTCTCTCTCTCTCTCTCTCTCTCTCTCTCTCTCTCTCTCTCTCTCTCTCTCTCTCTCTCTCTCTCTCTCTCTCTCTCTCTCTCTCTCTCTCTCTCTCTCTCTCTCTCTCTCTCTCTCTCTCTCTCTCTCTCTCTCTCTCTCTCTCTCTCTCTCTCTCTCTCTCTCTCTCTCTCTCTCTCTCTCTCTCTCTCTCTCTCTCTCTCTCTCTCTCTCTCTCTCTCTCTCTCTCTCTCTCTCTCTCTCTCTCTCTCTCTCTCTCTCTCTCTCTCTCTCTCTCTCTCCGGTATAAACGGATGATCAACATTTCTACACTTTTATACCGTCGTACCGCCAAACACTGTGAGGAACCATTTCACAGCGCTGAGCTGGAAACTGGTCCTACTGGAGCTGAATCAACGCTGTACAACCACCCCAACCCCACCGCCACCGCCACCGCCACCGCCGCCGGAGACACAACGCACACATAACTCCACGCAGCAGCAGTTCAATAAACACACACACCTTTCCTCCAGCCCCACCTTTACCCTCCTCCCTCTCTCTCTCTCTCTCTCCCCGCTCCCTCTCTCTCCCCCCTCGCTCGCTCTCCTCCTTCATTAAAATGGACTTCCTAAAGCCTCCATTCGTCTTGCTGACAGCTCCACTATCGATCGGGCCGCAGCAGAAAGGGGAGGCAGTTCCAGAGCGTTAAATGGTTCTCTGGCCTGGATGAAGGCTGGACCTGTGTGTGTGTGTGTGTGTGTGTGTGTGTGTGTGTGTGTGTGTGTGTGTGTTAGCCTGGAGGTCCGCCCTGAGCCCAGACTCTCATACAGAGAAGAAGAAGAACCTGGACCTCAGGATCCACAGGACTCTGTGATCAGGATGAGATCAGATCATGGATTCATCACGCCGGCAGGTCGGGTCGGGACGCCACATTAGCCGGTCTCTTTGGACCACTCACAGGCCAAACTGTAATGGGATGGCTCAGAACAGCGTGGAGGAGCGGAGGTGGGCGTGTCTTAGTCGACCACGCTGACATGCAATTCATTTCAATCAAAGCGGAGCGAGCTAACGTTCCGCCGGCTGACGCCTTTAATCGGGCGCCATCCCTTATCGTCAGCCATTATCTGGGGAAGATGAGTTGGCACATTCGCTCTTCATCCTCCTCGCCGTGTGACATCAAACTCCTCCGCCGAGATTAACGACGGGACGTTTGATTTTCTTCATGATTAAAATCTCTTCCGTGTATTTGGAGGAAACTCCACAGGGGGGCGCCGGCGTCCCCCTCCCCCCACCCATGTATGTGCTGGTTGTCATCTGTGATCATATTGTGCGGCGCGGCGAAGGATCAGAGAGCAGACAAGTCTCCTGTGAGCGCGTCGCTCTTTATTTCAGCTCTAATCTGTCTCTCTAGATCGCCCCTGATTGGAGCAGCGAGGGAGAGAGAGAGAGGGAGAGAGAGAGAGAGAGAGAGAGAGAGAGAGAGAGAGAGAGAGAGAGAGAGAGAGAGGGAGAGAAAGAGAGAGAGAGAGAGAGAGAGAGAGAGAGAGAGAGAGAGAGAGAGAGAGAGAGAGAGAGAGAGAGAGAGAGAGAGAGAGAGAGAGAGAGAGAGGGAGAGAGAGAGAGAGAGAGAGAGAGAGAGAGAGAGAGGGAGAGAGAGCGAGAGAGAGAGAGAGAGGGAGAGAGAGAGAGAGAGAGAGAGAGAGAGGGAGAGAGAGCGAGAGAGAGAGAGAGAGGGAGAGAGAGAGCGGGAGAGAGAGAGACCAGGTGAGATGAGTCAGAGAGAGAGAGAGAGAGAGAGAGAGCGAGAGAGAGAGGAGAGGGAGAGAGAGAGAGAGAGAGAGAGAGAGAGAGAGAGAGAGAGAGAGAGAGAGAGAGAGAGACCAGGTGAGAGAGGGAGAGAAAGAGAGAGAGAGAGAGAGAGAGAGAGAGAGAGAGGGCGAGAGAGAGAGAGAGAGAGAGAGAGAGAGAGAGAGAGAGAGAGAGAGGGAGAGGGAGAGCGAGAGAGAGAGAGAGAGAGAGAGAGAGAGAGAGAGAGGAGAGAGAGAGAGAGAGAGAGAGAGAGAGAGAGAGAGGGAGGGAGAGAGAGAGAGAGAGAGAGAGAGAGAGAGAGAGAGAGAGAGAGAGAGAGAGAGAGAGAGAGAGAGAGAGAGAGAGAGAGAGAGAGAGAGAGAGAGAGAGAGAGAGAGAGAGAGAGAGAGAGAGAGAGAGAGACCAGGTGAGAGAGAGAGAGAGGGAGAGAGAGAGAGAGAGAGAGAGAGAGAGAGAGAGAGAGAGAGAGAGAGAGAGAGAGAGAGAGAGAGAGAGAGAGAGAGAGAGAGAGAGAGAGAGAGACCAGGTGAGAGAGGGAGAGGGAGAGAGAGAGAGAGAGAGAGAGAGAGAGAGAGAGAGAGAGAGAGAGAGAGAGAGAGAGAGAGAGAGAGAGAGAGAGAGAGAGAGAGAGAGAGAGAGAGAGAGAGAGAGAGACCAGGTGAGAGAGGGAGAGGGAGAGAGAGAGAGAGAGAGAGACAGAGAGAGAGAGAGGGTCCCAGATTCACCAGATAGGGGAGACCAGGGCTTGTTGTCACACTTTTTACTCTCTTCTATATTTCTTTAATTCAGTCCTTCGTTTATAAACTAAATGTGTTCCAGACTAAAGACCAAAGTCTCAGGTTTATATTTTATAATTATTTATTATTTCATATCTAGAGTCAGTGCAGATTTATAACCATCAAACAGAGAGTGTGATCATGTGACATGTTGACCCACCATCAGGTAAGTTGTCTCACTTTATGGGTTTAGATGTCACAGAGGATTTTACAGCTAATAAAACAAAATGATTATTGTTCTAATTTTTTTAACTTTAAAGTGAACATTAGAGTCAGACACAGAAAATGTTCATCATTGAGTTAAAGAAAAAATCATGAAATAAACGTTAATATAAATATGATCAACCTGCTCTGGAGTTTGTAGATCTGTCTGACTCTGTGTTTGGGTGAATGTTTTACAGAGCTAAGGTCGTCGACATTAAAGTCTTTATTGTCCTCCTGATTGATTTATTACCGAGGGTCTCCTGTCTGACTGTCCTCAGCATCACGTCAGGAACTGAACTGACATGTTCAGTTCTTCTCCTTTTACCTCTAAACCTTCTCTGTAAAAATAAAGTCAACATTTCATTATATTTCAGACTCTCTTTTTGTTAATTTTAATCCTTTTAAACATGTGAAAACTAACCCCAGAATAACTGAGACATGTTTCTATAAACGACCGTGTTTGTTCATTAAAACTCTGGATTAAAGTTTAAAACAGAACAAGGACTGAGGTCTGACAGGATCGTCTCTCCTCTAACAAGTTTCACTGCCAGGATTTTAATCTGGAAGAAGATTATTTTTAAATACATAAAGTTAATTTTTTTACTTGTTTGAAATGGTTAATTGGCGCTCTTCTCTTCTCAGACAGGACACGCCCCCTGACCATGGAAAGGAAGAAAACTACTATTCGATAGTTGCAATGTGACAACTTACCTATGTGACAACAAGCCCCGGTCTCCCCTATTGTTCAGGTTCGAGTCCTGAGAGGGGAGCCTCTCAGACCACCATCAGTAAATAAAGGAGTCTGTCTGAAACACCCTGATACTGAAGGGTCCTAGACCAGGGGCCGGCTCGGCTCCTTTAAAGGGGACGTGGTCTGGGATTCAGACGAACCGGTCTGCAGCAGAAAAATGAGGTGAGAGGAGGAGAGAGAGAGAGAGAGGAGGAGAGAGAGAGAGAGAGAGAGAGAGGTGAAGTGGAATAAAAGTAGAGAAAGGAAATGGAGGTGATGTTAAAGGGCGGAGGGAAGGAGAAATGGAGCGTGGGGCGGCGAGGAGAGATAGAGGGAGAGAGAGGGAGAGAGAGAGAGGGAGAGAGAGAGGGAGAGAGAGAGAGAGAGAGAGAGAGAGAGAGAGAGAGAGGGCAGAGGCAGAGAGCAGTAGTCGATATAACGGCAGTCATTCATCTCTCTGACAGCTCTCCAAACGCTCCACCGGGGGAGACACAGAGCTGCGTCACCCCGACGACTACTGCAGAGAGCAGCACGCACACACACACACATACACACACACACATGCACACACACATGCACGTGTTTACACACATGTGAACACACACACAGGAACATAGATGTTTATGAACACAGAGCTGCATGATCAGGGTCAGCAGTATGTTAGAGGGCAGACACCATTACACTGAAACCTGTATAAGTACAAATCAGAGCCACAGGCGTCACACACACACACACACACACACACACACACACACACACACACACACACACACACACACACACACACACACACACAGCCTTGTTTCCCAGCTCTGGTCACGGCCCATTGGCTGAAGCCTGCCGTCCATCTCCCATGATTCATGGCTAAGCGAACAGCTGTAGAGCAGTTCTGACCCACTGGGCCGAGCAGAACCTGTGTGTCATTAAGGCACAGTGGGCTGGACGCAGCCCGACAGGAGGAGAGGGAGCCGGGCCTGTCTGCCCCGCCCACAGCGAGCAGGTGAGTCTCTCAGGTGAGTGACGTCAGAGAATCACCTGTCCTGTAAAAGTGTTTCCTCTGATTACAGCCGACACCTCCTCAGACACCTCCTCCCTTTACCTCCACCCTCCATTTGCTCTAATAAGCCCCTCTAATCAGCCCAAATCCTCCTCCTCCTTAATCAGTGAAGATTCAGCTGTAGAAGTTAAAGAGAATAGACAGGAGCGCCTAGATCTCCTCTGCCATCCTCCATTAGCCCACAGACACTCTGAGGAGGAGGCGCACGTCTATACTCTAATGACTCCTTAATGATCACCTCCTCTGCTGGAGAGCTGACAAACACTGACAAAGCCGGACCCTGACAGGAGGAACACCCACATTTAGACCCCCCCCCCACCAACACACACACACACACACACACACACACACACACACACACACACACACACACACACACACACACACACTCTTCAGCCTCATTAGAGCAGAAATATCCAAACAGCCTCAAACTCACAGAAACACAAACACACATGATGAAACAGGCCGGGGGGGCAGGGGGGCAAAAGTTGAGTAAATTCCTCTCAGCAGATGGAGCGAGTGAGCGAGAGAGAGAGAGAGAGAGAGAAAGCGGGGGGGGGTTAAAGAGAGCAGGAGTCAGAGAAAGAGAAGAAGTGAAGAGACGATAAAAAGAGAGAGAGAAACACGAGTGTTTGTTTCCGTTTTACTTTCCCTGATCTGGAGTTCAGCGCGGGGGAGTTAGGGGGAGTCAGGGGGGTGAGGAGACTCTCTCCAACATCACACGAGACATAATTACAGAGCGCCGCACGCTAACACGCCAACACGCCAACACGCCAGCACACCGCGAAATACTCACACCCCAAATGAGGGGTTACCTTCCTGAAGTCAGAGCTGATATTTGAGGGGGGGGGTCAGAGGAGAGACCCGGATCAGTTCAGAGGGACACACACACACACACACACACACACACACACACACACACACACACACACACGTTTGTGTTCACTCTTCAGAAGTTTCCAACAGGCAGAGAGAGAGAGAGAGAGAAACACGAACTCCTCGCTCGCCCATGACCTCACTGCTCTGGATCGCAGATCTTGGTCCCGGTCGGGATGACAGAGCGCTCACTCTGAGCCTTTTTCTGGACCCTGTTTCCTTCTGCACAGAGGAGTCGGATCAGGGTCCAATTCTGGATGATTGATGGGTGTCACTGAGTCTGCTGGTCAGCAGCTACACAGACCTTCTCCTGGTACCAAGAAGAACCACAAAGAGATCTCTGTCTCCTAACAGGACCCAGGTCCTCCTCTGGTCCTCCTCTGGATTTATGAAGGACACTCATCTGGATCTCTGTTCTGTGTCTGACTCAGATCTTTCATCACACTGAGGCCAACGTCCAGCAGAAGCTTCCAGCTGAAGAGGTTTCATGGATGACATCAGCTCTGAGCTTCAGTACCAGAGATCAGGGTTCGACTCTAACTGTTCACATGTTCTCCTGAGTTAAAAAAGTAAGGAGCACAAAGAACTTTAAGGGATCAATGAAACTGATCAATAATGTTTGTCTTATTGATCGACCTTAGTGCTATTATTAGAAGTCAATTTTAGGTCTTTTGGTCACATGACAGTGAAGCTATTGAAGGAAAACAGCCTTTTCTCAGAACATCAACCGGTAATTTATTGACGGTCCCTTATTCAACACCGACGTTGACAGTGAGGGTGTCGAGTAGATTTAACCACGCTGCTGTTGTTATTCCCGGTTATGGAGAGTGAGAAGACACCGGTAGATCCTCAGAGAATGTCCGTCAGATATCCAACCTAAAACTAACTTCACCGCCGTATTTACAGGAAAATATATCCAACCTAAAACTAACTTCACCGCCGTATTTACAGGGAAATATATCCAACCTGAAACTAACTTCACCGCCGTATTTACAGGAAAATATATCCAACCTGAAACTAACTTCACCGCCGTATTTACAGGAAAATATATCCAACCTAAAACTAACTTCACCGCCGTATTTACAGGAAAATATATCCAACCTGAAACTAACTTCACCGCCGTATTTACAGGAAATATATCCAACCTGAAACTAACTTCACCACCGTATTTACAGGAAAATATATCCAACCTAAAACTAACTTCACCGCCGTATTTACAGGAAAATATATACAACCTGAAACTAACTTCACCGCCGTATTTACAGGAAAATATATCCAACCTGAAACTAACTTCACCGCCGTATTTACAGGAAAATATATCCAACCTGAAACTAACTTCACCGCCGTATTTACAGGAAAATATATCCAACCTAAAACTAACTTCACCGCCGTATTTACAGGGAAATATATCCAACCTGAAACTAACTTCACCGCCGTATGTACAGGAAAAAAAACATTTATTGATTTTTTTATTCTCACATGTGACCCTAAATACATTTTAGAATTCACACACATCTATTTTTAGTCGCAGTGAAACGGTCTCACTGTCAAGCGCTGCTTTAAATCACTGACAGGAATCCAAAATAAAAACTCTGACCCACAGAAAAGAGGATCCAGCTGACCCACTTCAGACCCAAACCCACAGGTTCTGAGTTCAGTCTGCTTCTACTTGAGCCACATGTCCCCCCCACACCTCCTTATCATGTCTGATTTGAGTCTCTCGGACCGTCTCAGTGACTCCACATAAACCTGTTTGAGTCCAGATTTGGCTCAGACCCCTTCATCACCGTGGACTACGATCGAGGACAGGCTGGACTCTGGAAATCCAGTCCGAAACAACATCCTGTCCCCGGCCTCGAGGAAGTGACCTCAGCTTCAGAGAGGCCAGATAAAAGTCAGGAACAAAAACAACAGAGCGGCTGTAATGAGCCGTCCAGCAGGACCCCCCCCCCCCCCCTCAGTGAGTTCTGAGGGAGACCAGGTGGTGTGACACACATATGACTCTGATTAGGGGCCTTCAGAGGGGGGCCGAGGGGGGGAGGGCCCAGCAGCCCTCTTTGCATACAGTTTGTTGCAGCTGTTAGCGCTGTGCGCTAAGGCCGTCCACCTCCAGTTGTTCATTTGTGTGTAAGCATGGGGGCCGGTCTGGGGGCCGGTCTGGGGGTCTTTCTGCAGTTATACTACGGTGACTCTGAGGACTCAATTTTAGTGAGGATGTCCTTCATCTGAAAAACTCACAATAACTTAAAATATGATAATAATAATAATAGTAATAATAATAATAATAAAAACAATAATAATAATAACCATACTACTACTACTACTACTAATATTATTATTATTATTTAGTGAAAAATTGATAATCTACCACAGCTGTACCTGCACTGATACATCCCTGCTGTTTAATCTCAGTCTTCACCCTAAAGACACTCATAACTGAGTCTCCACGTCTGTCAGCCAATCACAGCTGCAGGTGAGGAGACACTGAGGACCCCCACACCTGTCCTCGGTGTCTCTGTCTGTAGACTCATAGTCATACTTCTGCTCTGCACACAGACTGTGGGGGTGTCAGAGGGACGGGTTAGTCGTGTCCTCTGGCTGGACCGTCTGAACGTCTCCTGATATCAGGAACACAAACAGGCGGAGCTGCCGGCCTGGTGGGGAGGATAAGGAATGAAGGGAAACGGAGGCCATTCTTCTCCTCCTGTGACGGGGATTGTGTTGGAACAAGCACCTGTCACCTCCAAACAATGACCGCTGAGGGTTGGAGCCGACAGGGGCGGAGACAGAGTGAGGCCAGAATCAGGGCGGCGAACAGCCAGAAAAGAGCATCAGTCAGTGCGACGTGTTTCCTCCCCTCTCTCTCTCGGGGACCCTCCCTCTTACCTTTCCTCTCTGCCTCCACCTGAGTCATTAGGACTGTGAAACAGGAAGGATCTACATCTACATGAGATCTGCATATCACCTGAATAAGCAGGTGAAGCAGCTGCTGAGCTGCTCCTGCTGCTGCTGCCTGTCCTTCAGCCTCCCCCTCCTCCCCCCTCCTCCCCCATCACCTTCACTTGTTCTGTTTTCCACACAGACCTGTCACCCTGGTTTTAAATAGACCGAGCATCGCCGCAGCAGCAGCAGCAGCAGCAGCATCTGTGTGTCCTTCAGACTCCTCCTCCTCCTCCTCCTTCAGATACCCTCCAAACCACCAGGACTGCTGGGCGCAGCTACATCCCACCATGATGAAAAAAAACCTCCAACCTCATGGAGTCATGGTCCTCTGCAGATACACTGATCCTGGTCTATGTGAGTCCGGGGTTCTTACCTCTCTGTCCTTCAGTTTCATGGCCAGAACCAGCTGGTTGCGGTGGTTGGTGAGCGCCTCCCGGTAGTTCCCCTTGGAGAAGAATGCCGAGCCCAGATTCCCATGAGCGCGGCATTCCCCTGTTTGGTCACCTGGAGGGAAAAACCAGATGAGACCGGATCAGAGATCTTATTTACACGACAGCCTACATGATTACAAAGCAGCTGCTGTTCATTTCCCATCATGCCATGAACCACATCAACGCCGCCGCCGCCGCTGCTGCCACCGCGGCCTTAAAAGGGAAAGTGTGTGTAAAGTTCTCCACAGCAGAGCGGCTCTCCTGACAGCTGGTTCTGAGAGGGGAACCTTATTATTTCTGCTGCCTGACAGACAGAGAGGCCTCACAGACGGGCCGAGCAGAACCCGGGTCTGTGTGCGGCACCTGAGAGCCTCAGCTCCTCATCTGCAGCTGCTCTGCCCAGTCATGTGTCACAGTGAGCGAGCGGGGGCGAGAGGAGCCGGGGTGGTGGTGTTTTTTTTTACCTCCTATCTCCCCATCAGAGGGCTTCTCCCCTCACTGTCTCCCTCCTTTATTAACGCCCACGCAGCACATCCACACCAGCAGGAACTCACGTCTATTTTTGAGCGAAGAAGTGGGTCACTCTGTTTTTTTTACAGATTAAATTATCCCCGATTTTTCACGCCAGAGTGGAGGAAAGGCTGAGAACGACTCAATGATCATGTTTAAAATGAACAATCCTCACAGTTTTAGGAACAGACAAGATTATTATTATTATTATTATTATTATTATTATTATTACTATTATTTTTTATTAGTAGTACTTTGTATTATCATCTTTATCAATTATTATTATCATCATCATCATCATCATTATTATTATTATTATTATTATTATTATTATTGTTGTTCAGACAGAGGGCAGGGGCTGATGGGAACAAGCTCCAGTCTCCTCCTCCAGTATGATCCATAGACTGAGAACACACCAGTGTCAGAAGAAAAGGTCAATTCTGAGTAAAATAATGACATAATGATAACGATGAGAAGTCAAACTGATCAAACTGATAGTTAATTTCTCTGTCAGCGCCCACGGTAGGAGGAGGACTCTTCAGTAATGCGTCTGGTAGAATCCGACCAATCAGAGGCCCGGCTGACTAAGCAGAAAGGTGAGCTGCTATGGAGGGTCACCTGACAGGAAGTTAGGGTGAGTCGATGGATCTTTAATCTATTATTCAGGAATTATTTTTATTATTGAATTTGTATTATTAAAGATCCATTTTTATTATTACTGTTATTATTATGATTATTATTATGATTATTATGATTATGATTATGATTATGATTATTATTATGATTATTATCATTATCATTATTATTATCATTATTATCATATTATTATTATTATTATCATTATTATTATTATTATTATTATTATTATTATTATTATTATCATTATCATTATCATTATTATTATCATTATTATTATTATTATTATTATTATTATGGTTATTATTATCATATTATTATTATTATCATTATTATTGTTATTATTATTATTATTGTTATTATTGTTGTTGTTGTTGTTGTTATTATTATTGTTGTTATTATTATTATTATTATTGTTTTTATTGTTATTATTATTTTTTTAATTTTTGTTATTATTACTATTATTGTTATTATTATTATTATCATTATTATTAATGTTATTAATATTATTATTATTATTATTATTATTATTATTATTGTTATTATTATTATTATTTTATTATTATTATTTTTGTTATTATTATTATTATTATTATTATTATTATTTTTGTTATTATAATTATTATTATTATTATTATTTTTATTATTATTATTATTATTATTATTTGGGGATCAATTAAAGTTATTCTTACTCCGGACTCTGAGTTCTGGTCCGGTTCTCTTACCTAAGGTCTTGGCCACCTCCAGGTCCTGCTGCATGTAGCCGGTGCTCTTCTCGGTGTTGCCCAGGGACCAGTGGGCGCTGCTGAGGGCGGAGAAGACGGAGCCGCGCAGCTTGAGGCTGCAGGTGCCGATCTTTAGAGCGGCCTCCAGCACGACAACAGAGGCGGTGTGATGTCCCGCCGTCAGCAGCTCCTGACCAATCACAGACACGACCACAAAGGGACTTTTGTCCAGCTTCATCTTCTGCAGCTGCTGATAGGTGGGCTCCAGGGACTCTGCAGAAGGACAGAAGAAGACAGAGATGAGGAACAGACACTCACACACGCTCAGAGCTAACCTTGTCCCGACACGCTGATGGACGCCGTTATCGGACGCTTACGCAGGAAGTGTGTTACATATTTACCCGCCCTGACAGGCGTGACCACCGTCTAAATCCAGATCCTGCTATTCTCCAGACAGAGTCGTGTTTTCTCAGCGTGAATGAGTGAGTGACTGTTTTTACTGACTGTTTGACAACAAGTCTATCTGAGTCCCTCTGCTCTGACTGATCTGAGGGTCTGGACCAAAGTGAGACCGGTTCAGACCACAGAGGGGGGCAGGGGGAGACTCTGGGGTCTAGGGCTGGAAGATATATCTCCAATATAAATATATATATATATATATATCGATTAAATCGAATAAATTTCTGCAGTTTTAAAAACTAAGAATACGATTTTTTTTACTCCAACTGTTTGAATGTTTGAAAGTATTAATACAGAAAATTGACAGTTTTGATGATGATGATGAGCGGCTCGATTAGGTTAAAGAAGTATGTTTAGTCTTTCTCTTTACATTAAAGATGAAACAGACAGTTTCATGAGAATAAACTGTGAAAGGAGCTTTAGTGTAATTAGACTAACCTGATGATTTTTAAACTCAACTTTAAGACAGAAACTCTTTCTGGTGATTGAAAATATTTTAATGACATAAAGGAAACAAACTTCATTCATATTTTTGTCTCTTGGAGAGTTTTCTTTTCTTTTTCTTTTGAGCGCTCTAAATCGATCTAAATTGTAAATCGAGTTTTGCAGAAAAGAATCTGAGATATTACAGAGTGACAGGGAAATGAAACACAAGGACAGCAGCAGCTGATGAATGCAGAGCAAAGGAGACTCACAAGGTGACCTCTGAGGAGGAGGAGAGGAGGAGGAGGAGGAGGAGGAGGAGGAGGAGGAGGAAGAGGCTGAAAACACAACAATGACATGAATCGATGAAGGCCGCCGGGGATTTGGGATCCACATCCCTGCAGATTACAAAGTCCTCTGGCAGACAGCAGCATCGAACACGAGGGAGGAGGAGAGGGAGGAGGAGAGGGAGGCACGCCCGTGTGTGTGTGTGCACGTGTGTGCGTGTGCCCTCATTGATGTATTTGTGTGTGTGTGTTTGTGCACACTGAAGTGTACCAGGGGGGTTCTTCTTCTCTGGATCTGCAAATATTTTCAGCAGAGACTCAGATAATTAGGTCAAAGCTCTTCGCAGATGACTGAACAGTGTTCGCCGTTCCTGCACGCCGTTTTTGCACGCTGCCGTATGTCTACACTCTGAACCGCCTCTTTAACAGTTTACACAAACACTTACGCACAACAAGTACACAGACACCATATCTGAGCACACACACACACACACACACACACACACACACACACACTCAGGTTGTTTCTCTCGTTCAGAGTTTGTAATTGTCTTCAAAGCGCTGAGTCATCAGTCAAACTGAGAGAGGAGCGTTTTTAAAGGAGGTGTCATGGCTGCCACTCCCATAAACACCGAGTTATGACAACATCAGAGCGCCTGTTTCTAACACACACACACACACACACACACACACACACACACTCAGGTGTTCTCAGGTTGTCGGTCTCTGTCTCGTCCCTCTTAGACTCGTTTTTAGACTCGGACTCGTCTGCAGGTTTTACTCTCGCTGTTCGCTCGTGTTCCAGAGGTCATGTCAACAAAGGCGCTCTCTTGGTGGCGTCCGTGACCTTCTATTGTTGTTGCTAGGTTACCAGAGTCGTCTCCTCACAGTGACTGTAAGTTTGCCTCAGATCTCAGTCAGAGGTTTGATCGAAGGTCTCCCCTCGCTCGTTCCTCTCAGGTGTGGGTCACGGCGGTCTCTGGTACAGAACCAGAACCGCGTTGCTCAAAGGTTCCTCAGTATGACGGGTCACAGTGAAGTTAAAGGACCGGCCTTTTAATGGCGGATGGTCAATAACTGCCGCTCTGTGAATCCACCTCCTGAGTGGAAGGACTTCCTGTGAGTGCGCCCGTGTGGAAAAACGTCCTGACGATAATTACGGCCTAATGGAGCCTTCGCTCGCTCGCTCACTCTCTCTCTCTCTCAGGAGCCAATCAGCTGCAGCAGAGACAGAAGTGGAGCAGGATGAGCCGAGAGAGTCGTCCCCGTGTGAGGACCGCCATCGTAAAGAGGAACCTGACATACATAAAGCTGAGAGGAAGTCCCACAGATGGACGCTCGTTATTCTGGAGAGAGGGAGAGAGAGGGAGAGAGGGAGAGAGAGAGGGAGAGAGAGAGAGAGAGAGAGAGAGAGAGAGAGAGAGAGAGAGAGAGAGAGAGAGAGAGGGAGAGAGAGGGAGAGAGAGAGAGGGAGAGAGAGAGGGAGAGAGAGAGGGAGAGAGAGAGAGAGAGAGAGAGAGAGAGAGAGAGAGAGAGAGGGCAGAGAGAGGGAGAGAGAGAGAGAGAGAGGGCAGAGAGAGGGAGAGAGAGAGGGAGAGAGAGAGAGAGAGAGAGAGAGAGGGCAGAGAGAGGGAGAGAGAGAGGGAGAGAGAGAGAGAGAGGAAGACAGAGAGAGAGAGAGAGAGAGAGAGGGCGGCTCGCTCGCTGTGATGTCAGCCTTCATCTGTGGGAAACACCGCCGTCACATGAGAGAGGAGGAGACAGTCTAGTGTAGTAGATGAGACTCTCAGAGTTAGGGCCGGACGATAAAACGATAACGATAAATATCAAAAATTAATTTCCCTCAATATCGATATAAAACATGATCAATATCCTTTTCAATAGTCGTCATTCTGACATGTTTTGGTCAACTATACGAACAGCCAATGAAAAGGGGAGTTTCTCAGGGTCTGAACCAATCATGTTCTGAATTAGAACCAAGTATCAACCAACTGCAGCGTCGTAGCAGACAGCAGCTCCACCCAACCATAGCACTTTAACAGGTGAAGCCGACAGCACTGTTGGTGAGAAACAAAGAAAATGAGTGCTACCCCCGACAGAAATGACCATGAAGGCTCAACAGATGACCACATCAATGTCAACCACAACACTGGCGTCCAGCCCAGCTCCACCTCAAACATGAAATGATCATCAGCTGTGATGATTTCAGCTCAGCAAGGATCCTTGAAGACCTCTCCTCTCCTCTCCTCTCCTCTTGTTCTCTCTCTCTCTCTCTCTCTCTCTCTCTCTCTCTCTCTCTCTCTCTCTCTCTCTCTCTCTCTTGTTCTCTCTCTCTCTCCCTCTCTCTCTCTCTCTCTCTCTCTCTCTCCGTCTTCATTTATGGATTTGTTTATTTGGGTTTGAATGTCATCAGTCGGATTCTTCTCTCAGGGGCAGAAATATAATCATGACGGTGTTCTGGGAGGACGAACAGGTGGAGAACATCGGAGTGTGTCTGCGCTACGATAAATGAGTGTGATGAGTGAGCGCTGTGACGGCGGCAGAGACACAGTCAGCTGTGTCGGGAATACGTCCGTGTGCTCAGAGACTGAAGAGTCATTACAGCAGGATTACATCTCTGAGTGCGATAACAACGGCCTTACAGAACCAAACAAACAGGCGGAAACCAGCCGACAACAATAACTCTGTGGATGTGTTTCAGTGGAGCCGGGTTCATACACACTCTTTAAATCCGGATCTAAGACCCAGATCAGAAAAGTTAGGAGTGTTTCTTTAAGAAGAACGAACATCGCCCGTTTGTCTCAGACATGCTGTCGTTCAGTTTAACGTTGTCCTCCGTCTGCACCGGTCTAAAGTTAGACTCTAGATTAATGCTGATATAGATCTCATTTGTAATAGATGCAGGTGAGATCCAGCCGCTCTCTTACACGTGTTCTGGACAGGTCCAAAGCTTTGCTCTTTCTGGGACCATCTTTGAGACCTTTTCTTAGATCTCTGCACCGTCTCCATTCATCACATCTTAAGATGCAGGAAAGAAAAACGGTGTCTGTCTGCTCTCGGCTCGCTCAGAGACTGAGATTATTGAAATGGAAGGAGCTGAAACCTCCAACATCCAGTCAGTGGGTGAGAGAAATCATGGACCATATGAAGATGGAGAAGATTAGACACACAACCAGAGGGTCTACTCAGAGATCTTAAAACATCTGTCAGCTTTTCTTCATGTTTGTTAAAGACACAGACAGTACAGTTCTGTGAACCTCTGCTGTTGTCCTCACTCATCATCGTTATTATTATTTTATTACCTTCTTTTTTATCTGGTTATGTGAATTCTGAGTTTTAAACTCTGTCTGTTATTCTGTGAATTCTGTAAGTCTGGTATCTTGAGGGGGTGGATGAGATTTATGATCCTGTTCTGTTGGACTTTTGTTAAAATCTAAACTAGAATTTGTAAAACTGAATAAAATAACAGAAGAGCAGACGGCAGAGTCAGGGTTCATCAGAAAAACCTTTAAATCAAATATAAACATCCTCTCATTATAACGCAGGAAACCCTCCTGATTATCACCTTCAAAATAAGAGCTGAGCTCACAGAGAGAGAGAGTGACCTCAGGTCGGTACAGGAGGTCAGAGATCATCATGAGGGCGGAGAAATCTACAAAAGAGGGTCAGGAGAAAAACCCGGGAACCTTGGCTGAGGTCTGGGGGTCACCTCTGAAGGTCCAGACCTCTCCCAGGATCTGTGGGACCCTCAGGAGTTTTCTCACAGCGTACCTGAGCTGAAATGAACCTGTCAGGTGAGCCAATCAGGCGGCTGTGAGGCGATAAACACGCCTGCATCAGCTGGAGCTCCTCCTCCTCCTCCTCCTCGCTCTTATCAGACGTCTTACCCGGAGTTACACTGATTATCCTCCCTGTTTGCCGGTGTAACATTGATTATGCCCCCCCCCTCTGAGAGGATCATTGGCCCTAATCCTCTGACCCGGCTCCTCCACACACCTTGGATCAGGTCTCTGCTGGTTTCACGGCACCGTGGGAAATAAGGTCAACAATTAAGGGATTAACGTACTCAGACTAACACCCCGGTCTGGTTCATGACGCTCGGGTCTGGGCTCAGACCCAAAAACCCTCATGGACGGGCTCACACTCTGGGTTCTGCTCTTTGGACTCGAATATTGCGAGGAGGGCGGCGCCGTTTTCACTGATTCCTGGCCTCTGAACAAAGACCCTCAGAGCCGCTGTGATCTGATTGTTCGGTTCAGAGGATTCTGGACTATAGAACCTCAGTCTTCAGGACCGACCCGGGTCTGAGCTCCTTAAACAAAGACATGATGACTCAGCTGATCTGCAGGATGACTGCGTCTGTGTTGGCGGGTCGCTGCCTCTCTCTGCAGCGGTCACGTGAAGGAAAACTGCTGCCAGGTTTGTTTTGGGGCGCCTCATTAGGCCGCCTCGCGCCGATTACTCACGGCCAATCGGGTCACTGCGGTCAGCAGACACGAGTGATTATGATGCAAAACGGGCCAGAACACATTTGAGCAACAATCTGGGCCTGAATGGACTTCTTCTAAATCCACTCGGCTCTGCAGAAACGGCTTAGAGAGGCGAACGCAAACAATGGCGTTAGTGTTGGACGCTCATTAAGATAAGAGGCTATCAGAGCGCCACATCGACCCGGCGAACAATACAGAGAGAGATACACGCCAAAGCTGTGTGTGTGTGTGTGTGTGTGTGTGGGGGGGGGGGGGGGGTGAGAGAGTGACACCTGAACACGCTTACTGACTGACGGGGGAGGGTTTTCTCAGAGACAGGCGTCCACATGGAGACGGTGAAAACCTGTCAGAGCGCCGACAGCAGAAGAAGAAGGAGACTAAGAATAGGGATGTGAATTGATTAGATTTTATTGATATCGACACTATTATCGATTCTGCTTATTGATTTAATTCTTTGATGACTCCCTTATCAATACCTTTCTTCGATTAATAAAAAAAGAATACAGGTTTTTACTGTTATTGAGTCTCTGATAACAGAAACAGATGTACGCCACCTTCAGTGAGAGTCTAAAATAATCAAACAGAAATGATATTTATACAGAATTTCACTGTTTATGTAAAATCAGGACAAATGTTAGAGTGACCATATTCTGAATCTACAAAAAGAGGACACGACTACACGGCTGTGAAAATTTGAGAGTTTTTTTTTTGTCGGGTCAAGAGTTTTTATGTTCTTCTAACTCAGTTAAACACATTATTCTGAATTCCCAAAGACAGTGCATGCGTGCGTCACGTCAGCAGCTTTCCTTAGAAGTGAGCGGAGGGGCGGAGCTGCAGAGAGGACTGATCCTCTGCTCTGTTTTATAATGAATGAAAACACGTTCAGGACATTTGAAGGAGTTTATAAACCCCCCCGGACAGCCCCCCATGAGAGGACATGACCGGGTGAAAGAGGACGTATGGTCACACTTTTCATGCTGAGGCGGAGCAGCAGCGGCTGACGACCGGCGGAGAACATCGAATACATGTGACTCCGTATATCTGACGTTGTGCCCTGTTGATAAATGTTTAAACGTGTTTCTGGTGTTTCCATCTTTGCTTGTTATCATTGCTCCACAAACGTTGCACTGTTGTCGTCTTTCTTAGTAAAATCAAAACGCGCTTTAAATCATTTCTGTCTACTTTTCGTCCGCCAAGTTTTTCTCTCTCTCTGTTCTTGTTCACATAGACTGGCTCTCGCGAGATCATTTTTCAAGGCACCCGGAAGAAAGAAATCGTTCAGATAAAATGTAAATGATTGGATTGAACCATTTGGAACTGGTTCTCAACAAGAACCAGTTCTTGTTGAGAACCAGTTCTCGATTCCCATCTGATGAAGAAGAAAGAGAAGAAGAGCTGATGTTTGAGGATTTTAACAACAGAAACAGAAGGACCAGCACCTGACTTTAAAACGGGATCTAGATCTGAGCTCTGATCCAGATCTGACCTCTCTGATCCAGATCTGACCTCTCTGATCCAGATCTGACCTCTGATCCAGATCTGACCTCTGATCCAGATCTGACCTCTCTGATCCAGATCTGACCTCTGATCCAGATCTGACCTCTGATCCTTTCTCTCTCTGGTATCTTGTGTTAGAGCCTGATCAGGTGACCCTCTGTTCCTCTCTCTCACCTGTCCTCACAGGTGTATTCGTTGCTGAGGATCACGCCCTGACCTCGTTTCTCATTGGCTGTATTTCGACCTTCTCTAACATCAATCTCGTTCTGGTCGAGTGTGTTGGTTTGTTCACCTGTTCAGGTGTTCGGACACTTACCTCGTAGCGGCGACTTCATGGCGGCCTCTACCATGCCCACCAGCAGCTGCAGGCTCTTGGGGTCTTGGGCTAGTCCGGAGGCGAAGGCAGCCAGTGCGTCGGCATGGCGACCAAGGTACTGAAGGGCAACACCCTGTCGGAAGTATGCCTGCGGAGAGGAAGGTGAGAGACAGAGCCGTCAGCGTGGTTGTGGGCAGGCTGCCGCGGCGGCGTGCGGCGTTACACAAACACTCATTTCAGACATTAGCATTTTTTCCACATGAGCGGTTTCCTGAAGAAGAAGACGGCGGCGGCGCTCTCTATTGTATTCCCATAATGGAGTGATCAGTGTCTTTTTTGTACTTGTTAATTGGATTATAAGTTTTACATAAATGCACATGTTACACTCTGGCTGCCTGCCGTCTCAGGAACAACGATTGTTGTTTTTCTGCAGCTCAATAGTTTCTTTTTTTCTCTGTTTGCTGTGGGAGTTCAGGGAGAGAGAGAGCGAGCGAGCGAGCGGGGATTTCTTTTTGGCTGTGGTAGAAAATAAGCAAAAAGAGAGGGGGGGGGCTGAGTGAGAGAAGAGCCATAAATACTTCAGACTGCTCTCTCTCCCCCTCTCTCATAAAACAATAACACAAACTGGCCACAGTCTGTTTTTCTCATGTTCGCTACATCTGATGTGTCGCTGCTGTGTCGTCGTGTTTTGGAGACGTGAGCGGCTCCTCAAGCAGAAACCAAAATTAACGCCATTTGTCATCCAAGTCACATCGTTCCTCAGAGACTTTAACTGCTCGCTGCTGACAGACTGTTTCTTTCTGAAAGAGACTGGAATATTTGGGAGCTGAGAACTCAAACAGACGCTGACGCAGGATCCAGAAAAACATCAATATGTTTTTTTTTTTTCTGTTTGACTCACCGGAGGAGACAAAAACATGTTTAATCCAAACTCAGCATGTTTGTGACCAATCAGACAAGAATCCTGAGGACATGTTAGACCTGACTGTGGTCCAGACTGAAGCAGCAGAGGAAGGAGATCCGGATCATTATCCCCCAACCAAACCACTGAGAGGAGGAACCATCGGAGCCCGAGTCTCAGAGACGCACAAACACAGAAACACAGAAACACAGTCAGCTGCACTAAAACACGATTCACCTGAAACATTCTCGTTATTTAAAACTACTCTTTAACCGTTTCAGACAGTCCTCCGAGCTTCTCTGTTAGCGCGGACAGGAAGTGAAAAAGGCGGGAAAGATAAGTTATCAAGTATCAAACAACTGCAAAGTCGTAGCAGACAGCAGCTCCACCCAACCATAACAAAGAAAATGAGTGCTACCCCCGACAGAAATGACCATGAAGGCTCAACGCAAAAGGTTACAAACCCCGAGAGGAGCGAGGAGCCCATGGCGCCTGAAACAGACGACCAATAAACACTGTTACATTTTTATATCCTGATATTGATCGATATCAGCTGATATGAAAATAATATATCCTGATAAACTTTTTTCCCGTATCGCCCGGCCCTAACAGAGACCAGTCATTTATTTGGCGTCCATCAGAACGACCAATCCCTGCACAGACCTGCCCCCCCCGAAGTCTGAGTGAAGATGACGAGGACACAGATTGGACCCCGAGCATTAACCTTTGTTCTAACACTGTTATTATATGAGGGCGGTGCAGGCCGGGGGAACCGCTCAATATTAATTGCATCTGGTGGCGGTGGAGTTTGGGCGGGACGCCTGGGCGAGAGCGGAGAGGCCGGTGAAGGTTTGGCCCGGGGGAACAAAAGACATTTAAAAGCACTTCTCCCTCTGATTAGATTAAACCTACAATACGACTGCTGCACGCCCTGAGAGCCGGCCTCCATTTTTGAAACGGTGGCGGCGGCGGCGGCCCCTGACTCAGAGCAGAGATTGATAAAAAAAAACCTTCTCCTTTAATCCTCTGACTCCCCCTCTTCCTCTTTGACTCCCCCTCTTCTCCTCTCCTGTCCTACATTGAAGAATAGACCCTATTCAAATCCTGCAAACACAAGCAGCAGGAGAAACGCAGAAACGAAGGAGGCGCCGCCGCTAAAATCCTGACAGGATCAATGAGGCGAGGAGCTGATCGGGTTTTTTTCTGCATTAATCTCCCGCTGCTTCACAACACGCCGTCATGGAGCTGCTGCACAAAGACTGACATGAGAGAGATCACCTCTGCTTTAATCCAACGAGTCAATTCAACCTCTGCTGCTCCTCAGACTGAAGACATGACAGGAGGTGAAGCTCCTATAGAGGAGGACACAGAGGAGGAGGACAGAGAGGAGGAGGACACAGAGGAGGAGGACACAGAGGAGGAGGACACATCTGCTCCGTGAAGTTTCTCTAAGAGCAGAGCTTCACCCCCACACAGCATCTCTGCAGTTCACGCTTAACAGGATCTTTTCTAAAAACACAGCAGCAGCAGCATCATCTGCTCGGAGCTTCAGGAGAGAGAATTACAGGAGCAGAGAGGAGCTCAGAGAGCATTACAAACACAGCAGCATGAGGAGGAGGAGGAGGAGAAGAACCATCCAAGCCCACATCAACAGAGCAGGACCTCCAACAACCTGTTCAGACTCAGATCCAGTCCAGACCTCAATAATTGAACCTCCTCTGCTCAGAGATGTGCTGATACCACAGAAGAAGAGTGTCGTTCACACCCGTGGGTAATTCTGGGAGTAGGAGCGTGCACGTGTGGCCGTGCATGTGTGTGTTGGAGTTAAAGGAGGAGAGAGGGAGGCAGGCAAACACACACAGATAAGAGAGAGGATAAAAGCTTTTCTTGTTCCTCGACTTTTTAATATTTCATGAACGAGTGTTTGATGTTCTTTTAAATATTCATGTTTTTATACTGAGGCGGAAATGATGCAAAAAAAAGGCTCTGCTACACACACACACACACACACACACACACACACACACACACACACACACACACACACAGAAGAGGAGGAAAATAATCTGGAGCTGCTGTTACAGGCTGTTTTTCTGTTACAGGCTGTTTCTTTATCATGGTGACGACCCGGGATGCTGTACTTGTGGACTTGTCTAGGACCCCCATGAGCAGAACCATGAGGTGTGGTGTACCTCATGGTTCTGGGTCCTGCCTACACGGGCCTCAATGTGTGATCAGCTGTTACACCTGGACTTTGGGCTGGACGATAAAACAAAAACGATATTTATCAAAAATTAATTTCCCTCAATATCAATACAAAACATGATCAATATGCTTTTCAATAGTCGTCATTCTGACATGTTCTGGTCGACTATACGAACAGCCAATGAAAAGGGGAGTGTCTCAGGGTCTGAACCAATCATGTTCTGAATTAGAACCAAGTATCAACCAACTGCAGCGTCGTAGCAGACAGCAGCTCCACCCAACCATAGCACTTTAACAGGTGAAGCCGACAGCACTGTTGGTGAGAAACAAAGAAAATGAGTGCTACCCCCGACAGAAATGACCATGAAGGCTCAACAGATGACCACATCAATGTCAACCACAACACTGGCGTTAGGAAAACGTCGGTGGTGTGGAGGTATTTTGGTTTTTGGAGGTCGGACATGAAGCAGAGTAATGTGGACTGTAAATTATGTCGAGTACATGTTCTCACAAAGTCGGGGAATACCTCAAATCTTTTTCACCACCTGAAGCAGCGCCACGCCGCAGAGCACGCGCAACGCCAAAGGTTACAAACCCCGAGAGGAGCGAGGAGCCCATGGCGCCTGAAACAGACGACCATTCAGTCGGCTTTCTCTAGAGCGACGCCTTACGACAAAACGCCAAAGAGACACAAAGACCTCACAGATGCAGGAGATTATTGTGTTGGAAAAGACATGAGACCAAGAAACACTGTTAGAGTTTGATATCTTCCCGTATCGCTCCGCTCTACCTGGTCCCTCCTATCAGACAGCCCCCCCCCCCCGCTGTGACCTGATCTGTGATCAGTGATAATAGAGATCCTCTTAAACGTGGAAATCAATAGGAGCCGTGTAAGCCGCCGTGTTTAGAGCGAGCCACACCCCTCAGCAGCGAGGCGCCGCCTGCTGCAGACAGTTTGTATGATCACCTGCAGGGCGGCCTGAGCCAACGCGGCGAATCTGAACAGAACTCCTGCTGACCACATAATGGAGGCCAAATCAGAGCGCCAAACAGGGACAGCAGGCAGCAACACACACACACACACACACACACACACACACACACACACACACACACACAGAAGAGGAGGAAAGACATCAATAAGCCCCCCCCACCCGTCCTCCACCACAAACATGTTTGACTTGAAATCAGTTTTCCAGTCGAGCTGCAGAGACCGGATCAGATTAGTCCTGAACACAGGCTCTCTGCCTTTCTTTGCCCCGTTCCTCGCCTTGTAGGCGTCGCTGCCTTGTTTCCCATGTGACCCGGAAACCTCGTGTGTCTCAGACGTAGATTCAGACATGAATCCACATCTTTAAACCTGACACGGCAGAGTCCGATGGAGAACCTGAACTCTGCTCCTGCAGCTCAGAACAGGGTCTCTGACCGTCTCCTGAGTCTCCTTAGAGGGACAGACGGGTCTGTGGAGACAGGAGACAGGAGACAGGAGACAGGTCTGTCCTTTCAGAGGTGGAGGAGGAGGAGGAGGCGGAGGAGGCGGAGGCTTCACCCCGAGGCCCAACATGAACCTTTGGCCCTGAGGTCAGTGGGACAGATCCATGACACGGCTGCATCTCCATTACGGTCTCCCAAATCTAATAAGACCAAAACCTAAACCAGCAAGACCCCCTGACCCTCATCGATCAGACCGGGGTGTGTGTGTGTGTGTGTGTGTGTGTGTGTGTGTGTGTGTGTGTGTGTGTGTGTGATCGATACACACTCTGAGGGTTTCGTTCAAAGACTCGTGGACTTCAGGACATTTTCAGGAACAGGTCTGAGGGGGGGGTCCAGGTCTCTCTCTGACCTGATTCTGGGTGGAGCTGGTAGTTAAAGGGTTAATGTTTCATCATTCAGTCGGACCTCGATACAGTCCGGGTTTCGGTGCCGTAGTCCTCTCTCGTAGGAGGCAGCGAGGGATCGATCCACATCAGACCGTCAGCAGGACTCTGGGACTGGAAAAGGTCAGGGATGTGGGATCAGTTCTGGGCTCTCTGTATTCACAGCCAGGAGGAGGAGGAGGAGCTTCAGCGGAGAAGGTCAGAGCCTCAGAGGTGGAGGCGTCATGGTGGACTTCGTCTCTGACAGTCAGTCAAACAAACATGATGAATCAGCAGAACAGAGCTCGCCGTGGCGTCCTGCTGTCACACGCCGTCACAAAGCAATTCAATTTTCTCTCCGCTACGTGAACGTCTACTCCGACCGACGCTGCTCACAGAGGAAGTGATAAACCAGCTGATAAGACGGCGGTCTGCCGGCGGCCCCCTCCCGGCGCATTAATCCCTGTGTTAGGAAAAGCGTGTCACACACTTCCTCCATGATTTATAGCCTGATTTGTCACATGGGTGCGGCGAGCGCTCTCACATTCTCATTAGCATTTTGAGAGTCTGGAGATGTGAGGATGAGAGGGTCAGGGTGCTAAACAGATTTCCGTGCCCCTCTCCAAAAGACCCCCGGCTCTGGCAGGGGGGCGGACTCTCAATTAAAGTGGGCATTAATTACTTAGAGGAGCTTTAATCAATCAGGACCAGATGGTGGACCTGAAGAAGAGAGCGGACTCTCAGAGCGCTCCGATAAACGCCGGACTGTGAAACACCTTCAGGGCTGAGCAGAACCCGGGTCCTGGAGTGAACAGCTGCAGACTCTGGGTCCGTGTCTCTGCATGCTGATGAGAGTCCGAGTCCTCCTTCAGATCTTCTCTCCGATTCAAACTGTTAAAGGGATATTCTGTCGTAAAATCACTTTAGAGTCAAACCCACCGTAACACTGAGTTAGACCCCCCCTCCAGAGATGAATGTTGTCGACCGCTTGCTTCTCTAGTTATACCAACTTTAGTAACGACCGCAGGATAGAAATACAGAGAGACACGCCCCCAACCAAAACGCCACTCTATAGCCACAAATAATGTTCAGAACAGCACCTAACTTCATCAACAGGACATATAGGGTCACAGACATAGTACTATATTCAGAGTTGTTCTAACTCCTAAGAAAACAACCTTAAGCGGGGGCGTTTCTCCACCTCTGTAGTCTATAAGCTGGGCCAATAAACTTCTACTGTAGTAAAATGAAAAGGTAAAGGTGTTTTTATTGAGCCGAATTATCAATAAAATCATGATTTTGTTAACAGGTATGGATTTATGTGCTGTCGAGTTAATATATTTGAACAAGAGCACAGTAAAGTTAAATCAGATAATTTTCCAATGAGGTTCTGTTACTGAACGGAACTACACCATGTTCTACTGAGGTTAGTACATATAGGGTCACAGCCATAGTACTAGACACCAAACATCTTTTTAACTTTGACTCATTTCTTTAGCAAAGAGACTAAACACAACTCACCTACTCTCTTCCAGCAGACGCTTGTTTGTAGTGAGACCTCAGGCCAGTCCATTACGGACTACAGCGGGGTGCCGCAGCTCAAGGAAGAACATTTATGATCATTTCTTTATCATTTCCTTGAAGTAATAATCACCATATTAATCATTTTACAGACGCGGTCGTTCTTCTGCCTTAGCGTCTCGCAAAGAAATGATCATAAATGTTCTTCCTTGAGCTGCGGTACCCCGCTGTAGTCCATAATGGACTGGCCTGAGGTCTCACTACAAACAAGCGTCTGCTGGAAGAGAGTAGGTGAGTTGTGTTTAGTCTCTTTGCAAAGAACTAGAGAAGCAAGCGGTCGTCAACATTCATCTCCTGAGGGGGGGTCTAATTCGGTGTTACGGTGGGATTGACCCTAAAATAATTTTATGCAGGAATATCCCTTTAAAAATAAAACACATGAACTAAAGGAGCTAAAGCGTTTTTATCTAAGAGGAGCTGATTATGTAAAACCACTAAAGCTGATCCAATCAGAGCTCCAACCATCTGTGTCCCTGATGAGTTCAGTCCCTCAGAGTCCACAGAGGAGGGTACCGGGCCCCTGTGCTGTCCTCTCCCTCCTGCGATATTTTTGGGGATGGTAGGGGAAGGTCCCGCCTCCTTTGCTTCTGATTGGCTAGAAGTGTTGGGCTCCTGGACTCAGTGAGCTCCAGGTCTAGACTGCTGATCCTGGCTGATGTGGGACAAAGCGCCGTTTTTTCAGACCTGAGCGGCGTTTTGTGACACATCATCTGCAGCGTCTCAGAGCCCGAGGTGGTTTATGGAGACCGCTGTTCTGACTGCTGTCTGAAGATCCCAAAGAGACCCGAGTCCACCAAGTCATTACCTCCTCGCTGTCACACTAAGGGAACAGGTCCCTGTCAGTGTCAGCGCTCGTTAGGTCGGGGTTCGTTAGGTCGATCCGGACTCAGAGGGACAGTTTCTTCATCAAACAGGAGAGAGGCGGTCTGACACACTTCAGAAACCTCCTCACGAAAAAACGGGTCTACACCGGGGTCTAATGAGAGGGGGGGGGCAGTGAGGAAGAGAGAGAGGGAGAGAGAGAGAGGGCAGTGAGGAGGAGACATGAGTGGGTAAAAGGCCGAGACAAACAGACCATAACCCCCAATTTTCACCATTTCCTACCAGATCTGTTTGTGAGGTGAAGTTCGTGACCTTTTAGGAGACGATCAGGATGAAGGTGGAGATCGGGGGTCAGACAGTGTGGGCGTGTTCCTGGTCTGTGATTGGACAAGAATCTGATGCTTTGATTCGCCGGTTCAGTGACAGAGGATCTGATCAGAGAAGATCCCAGAGTCTTCTTCACTCCTCAGGTCTGTTGGAGCTGATTCTGAGTTCTGACGGTTATTTATCGGGTTCTTCTTCTTCGTCTGTAGCTGGAACACAGACCTCCTCCTCCTCCTCCTCCTTACAGGTCTTTCTCGTGAGTTGAAGGTCTTTGGTCTTGTTATCAGAGCCGGTATGGGGGTATCTTCACACTCTCTCAGAACTCTTTCTTGTGGCTGACCCGTTTCCCAGCAGCAGCAGCATCAGTGGCCCGGGTTCTGCCATGCTGGTGCACACAGCCATCTCCTCAGCCATTACCAGATAAACGCACTTTAATTCACAACACATGCGGCGGCGGCAGCAGCGGGGACAGCGGCGGCGGCGGCGAGTTTATATATAGACCCGCTAATTCCCCCTCGGCCACACTGCAATATGAAGTCCATGCTGCAGCAATTTAAGTGTGTGATGAGTCCGGCGCCGACAGGCTCCACTACTTATCATATATATGACATGGTGGGGGGGGGGGGGGAGGGGGTCCGATTATGGTTCAGTTTTCATTATTAATGAGCAGAGAGGAGGTTCTGTCCGGGTCAGACTGATCGCTCAATCCTGGATGTAGTGGAGCTGAAAAACACACACACACACACACACACACACACACACACACACACACACACACACACACATACACACTCACGGGAATAGAAACGGTTTAATTTTAACAAGCACAATACTGCTAATACGACATTTAAGCAACAGGTCCAGAGGAGGAGAGGAGGAGGAGGAGAGGAGGAGGAGGAGGAGGAGGAGGAGGAGGAGGTGTCTTCCTCTGATGGTCCTCTAACACATCTGCTCTCTCTCTCTCTCTCTCTCTCTCTCTCTCTCTCTCTCTCTCTCTCTCTCTCTCTGTCTCTCTCTCTCTCTCTCTCTCTCTCTCTCTCTCTCTCTCTCTCTCTCTCTCTCTCTCTCTCTCTGTCTCTCTCTGTCTCTGTCTCTCTCTCTCTCTCTCTCTCTCTCTCTCTCTCTCTCTCTCTCTCTCTCTCTCTCTCTGTCTCTCTCTCTCTCTCTCTCTCTCTCTCTCTCTCTCTCTCTCTCTATCTCTCTCTCTCCCTCTCTCTCTCTCTCTCTCTCTCTCTCTCTCTCTCTCTCTCTCTCTCTCTCTCTCTCTCTCTCTCTCTCTCTCTCTCTCTCTCTCTCTCTCTCTCTCTCTGTAAGCTCATTAAACTCAGAGTCTCTCCGCCTTCTTCGACCATCACCGTGCATCATTAATTGTGTCCGCCTGCTAATCACGTTAAGTGTACTCCTCCAGCTCTGATATCTGTCTCTGCGCTCGCCACCGCCACCGCCGCCGCCCGACTCGACTCGTTGGCCTGTCCAGTCAGACGAGGAAGTGAACAGGCTGAGCACCTGTGGACGCTCCACACCCACTGAAACAAGACAAGATGGTGACTGAAACTCTTCTGGCAACGCTCTCAACGCTGAAGAGATCCACCGCCAGGAAACACACACACACAGACACACACACACACACACACACACACACACACACACACACACACACACACACACACACATACACACTCACGGGAATAGAAACGGTTTAATTTTAACAAGCACAATACTGCTAATATGACATTTAAGCAACAGGTCCAGAGGAGGAGGAGTAGGAGAGGAGGAGGAGGAGGTGTCTTCCTCTGATGGTCCTCTAACACATCTGCTCTCTCTCTCTCTCTCTCTCTCTCTCTCTCTCTCTCTCTCTCTCTCTCTCTCTCTCTCTCTCTCTCTCTCTCTCTCTCTCTCTCTCTCTCTCTCTCTCTCTCTCTCTCTCTCTCTCTCTCTGTCTCTCTCTGTCTCTGTCTCTCTCTCTCTCTCTCTCTCTCTCTCTCTCTCTCTCTCTCTCTCTCTCTCTCTCTCTCTCTCTCTCTCTCTCTCTCTCTCTCTCTCTCTCACTCTCTCTCTATCTCTCTCTCTCCCTCTCTCTCTCTCTCTCTCTCTCTCTCTCTCTCTCTCTCTCTCTCTCTCTCTCTCTCTCTCTCTCTCTCTCTCTCTCTCTGTCTCTCTCTCTCTCTCTCTCTGTAAGCTCATTAAACTCAGAGTCTCTCCGCCTTCTTCGACCATCACCGTGCATCATTAATTGTGTCCGCCTGCTAATCACGTTAAGTGTACTCCTCCAGCTCTGATATCTGTCTCTGCGCTCGCCACCGCCACCGCCGCCGCCCGACTCGACTCGTTGGCCTGTCCAGTCAGACGAGGAAGTGAACAGGCTGAGCACCTGTGGACGCTCCACACCCACTGAAACAAGACAAGATGGTGACTGAAACTCTTCTGGCAACGCTCTCAACGCTGAAGAGATCCACCGCCAGGAAACACACACACACACACACACACACACACACACACACACACACACACACACACACACACACACACACACACACACACACACACACACACACACACACACACACACACACACACACACTGTTGGCCAAATCAAACCTCTCCTCGCTCAGAGCTGAGAGTCACACTGAGGATGCCAACAATCAATGAGGCTCGGCGGCGCTCCCAGCTGGCCGTAGAAACAAGACGAATTAATTTTCTCATTTAGACACAAAAATATACGAGAGATTAGAGATTAACGAGGTTAGATCAGCCAATCAGAACGCAGGGATACCAGGAGGACCGGGACTGGGTCTACGAGGGTCTGAGAGTAAAACTGAAACAATCGAAGTAACATAGTTGTCCGGTCTTTATCGGAATAAGGCGATAATTCGGTTTTCCTGAGCGTCATGGAAACGAGACATGAGAGAGGAGGAGAGGAGGCCCACAGTGGTATAAACAGAGCCTCTGGTTAGCTGAGGAGCAGGGAGGTGAAAGCACCTCCTCATTTCAGAGAACACAGAGTTTGGTCATTATCGCTGACGGCGCCGCTCAGAGGATTGATCCGGACAAGCTGGACCCGGTTCGGTTTGTTAAAAGTAATTAATCACAGCGGCCGACCACAAAGGAAGTGTTTCTGCTGAGTGTGTCCAAATGTGAGGAAAAGGAGGAGGAGGAGGAGGAGGGAGGAAAATAGGAGGCGATGGAGGAGAGAGAGAAGAAAGGGGGAACATGTGCAGACTGCACCCACTGATCCACATACTTGCAGAACCATCCATCATAGGAGTCCGACCCAAACCCACTGAGGAGGGAGGAGAGAGGAGGAGAGAATAGGGGGGAAGGAAGGAAGGAAGGAGACTTGTTTGTCTTTGAGGTGAAAATTGGGGGTCAGTGAGGACTCTGAAACTAAACTGATGAGTGTAGAAATGAGATCAGATCGCTCTGCTGCAGGTAACGCAAACACCTGTGTGTGTGTGTGTGTGTGTGTGTGTGTGTGTGTGAGTGTGTGTGTGTGTGTGAGTGTGTTGATTACAGGGATGGAGGAGATCCTGAATTTTCTGTCCTCACAGTTATTGAGCTGTCAGGACAAACAGGCGGTAAGTACGGTCGCTGTCTTTGTGTAAACTCTGCTGCTTGTTTCAGAGAGAAAACATGATGTGACTCCAGTACACACACACACACACACACACACACACACACACACACACACACACACACACACACCTCAGAGTGCTGTGAACCTCCATCATCCTCCCTCCAGCCTCCACACTGCAGTGATAACAGCAGCAGAGCCTCCACTATGATCAATAAACACACACACACACACACGCACACACACACACACACACACACACACTGAAGATGTGGGGGTCCAGTGATCCCGCAGTAGCCGGGGTCTTAGGGGAGTGGGCGTCACTGGGCGATGGAAAATTGGATGTGAAATGGAGATCTGGGTGGAGAAGAAAGGACGTGTGTGTGTGTGTGTGTGTGTGTGTGTGTGTGTGTGTGTGTGTGTGTGTGTGTGTGTGTGTGTGTACCGCGGATGTTCTCTAGTGTCGTATTTCTCTCCTTAAGCCACAGAGTTAGGAGGGCAGCAGCTGTAGCAGCAGCGGCGGCAGAGAAATGGCGGCGGCGGCACGTTGAGAAAGCGCTCATTGAAGTGTGTGGCGAGCAGCCTGAGGCCGGGACGCTAATAGAAACAGAAACCAGGACCGCCTCTGTGTCAGAGTCCGGACTGAGCAGAATACTAAAGAACCAGTCCTCCTAATGATGAGCCCAGAACCCTGCAGGTCCAAAAACACAGAGTCTGCAAAAATCAGCACGCCGTCCACAACCGTGGCGACACCCGGAGGACACGCTTCGGCTAATCAGGGGACAGCCTCTACAGCTACACACAGAGGCCTCTTATCTCCCACAATGCACTCCTCTCAGCAGTTCGCTCACAGGGCTAAAAGGGGAGGGGTTAAGGAGGAGCTGTGGCGTGATAAATGGCGAAAAGGCGCCGACCGCCTCCGTACAGAAAAGGTGTATGAATCACCGTTTAGGCGAGCAGCGAGTGACGACCTCAGACCGTGAAGCCGACCTGAGCGCCATCATTTACTGACACACACACACACACATTAGAGAGCTCTGTGTGTGTGTGTGTGTGTGTGTGTGTGTGTTACTGTTACACTGATACTGAAGCCGAATATTAAATCATACTTAGTGAACTGATGAGGACAGGTGAGTCCAACAGAACCGCAGCAGAACCGTCTGAGCGGTTAGTCGGGGTCTGAGCATCATCAACAACGACTGAGGGATCAATGACAGTGATCAGTTTCAGCTCAATCACAGTGATCAGCTGTGAGATTTTCAAACATGGCGGACATGTGCAGAAACACTCAGGACTGTAAACGAGTTCATTTAATATCATTTAATATTGATCTACTTTAGTTCTTCTGTTGAATTAAAATGTTTTTAAAAATATTTTTATAAGTTTATCTTGTTTAATTTTCTTTATTTACTTTGTTAATAAAATGTTGAGTTAATCTCCAGTTTCTTTAGTTTTTAGTTCAGATGTTTTAAAACTGACAGTTTCACCTCCTGGTCGAGGTTTGTAAACTCTCTCTCCTCACTGTTTCCTCCTTTAAGATAACATCCTCTCCTTCTCTCCTTCTGTCAGCGGATCTAAACAGCCTGAGAGGAGGAGGAGAAGGAGGAGGAGGAGACCCTCGGACTGAACAAACATGGAGGGTCTGTTTACCGAGTCCTCCACCCTCTTCATAAACACTCACAGCAGATCCTCTGACACACAGACCTGGACCCTCACAAGTCTCTACATCCATGATCTGACAGGTAAACGGACCTGTTCAATGAGACCACTGGTTCTGATCCACCCAGAACATCTACAAGTCAACCCCCCCAGGGACCGAGTCCAATCCTCACAAACATAGAAATAGAGTAAACAGATGTCTCTCTGTACTCCTCTTCGTCATAGATCCTCTCATTAGACCTGTTGCCTGGAGAGACCAGAGCAGTTACACACACACACACACACACACACACACACACACAGACACACACACACACACACACCTCCTGGACTCTTGGATATGCTGCTTCAAATGTCAAACACCTTAGCTGCTAATTAAACAGCCCCCCCCCCCTCTGTTTTAATGGTCCTCCTGGAGCAGAAATGAGAGCTGGAGGGTCTCCTTCACATTAAAGAGGATTGAGTTTTTATAGAGAATAGTTCATATATTCTCAGCAGATATTCTGGAGTTATTAGACTCAGTTAGAGTTCAGTAATGGAGGAGAGGACAGACCCTCTCACACTGTCTCTCAGTTCGTTTACAGTCTCAGTTTAATCAGACTAAACTCATAACTCGTCTTCTTCTCTGAATCAGACTTCTCTCCTCGTCCTCGTTTACATGCAGCTGAGAAAACTGAATTATTGACGTGAACGTGTCCTCCTCCCCAACACTAGGGGGAGATATGGGTCTTTTCAGCGGCGCTGTTTCCGACCCCATCCAACCGTCAACAACAACAGCAGGTCGGTGTCAGACGTCAGAAGTGTCTACAACTGCTGCTGGGCATTTTGGAGAAACAAGAAGATGGAGCATCGTACAGCGTTGTTTTTGTCCGACATGATGGACGCGCTACTTTTTCTAAAGAGGAGACCAACGCTACTCCTCTACTCTGGGGGTTTGTTACGGGGTTACGGGGGCGTGGCCTCATACTCTGACTACGCTGGTTACATGGTAGAGAAAATCGAGTTCCAATCTCATTATCTGGGTGTTTTAATCTGAGTTCTTAAACTCTGATTATAGTCGGACTAAGGTGTTTACATGACCTTCAGTTATCCGGTCTTAATCGGAATATGGCGATAATTCGGTTTTCTCGAATGTCATGGAAACGGACTGAATGATTTCCAATTCTACGTTAAGTCCAGTTGTCCTTTCCATGCGTTGATTTCCACTCCAGAGTCATGTGACTAACCTGTTGGACAACGTTGGTTTGAAATCATCTGAAAACCATAAAATCTGTTTTATTTCCGATCATTTTAACCCTTAAATGTCTTTTAAACTTCGTCCCTCAGAGTTCGGAGTTCTTAGACTCTGATTATAGTCGGACTAAAGTGTTTACATGACCTTCAGTTGTCCGGTCTTTATCGGAATAAGGCGATAATTCGGTGTTCTGTAAACGTGCTGACTGCAGGAGGACGGGCGTCAGTGAACTCTTTAGTTTGTTGGATATTAAACCTCCGTTTTATCTCTCATTAGGAAACGACGTCTTTTATGATTTTAATGAGTTATCAGATCTATTATTGAAGCAGAAACATGAGCTGGTAATTACCTACACGGATCCAAACAGGAGGTCAAAGGTCGGCCGTGTTTAATGACGACAGCAGCAGGTCAGAGTCTGACACTCATCATCTGTCCTCCATCCGTCCCGCTCGCCCCCGTGTCACTCTGCCTGACGTTAAGTCCAATTAATAGACCGGTATCTGTGCCTGCGTGTCACTGAGGCGCCCCCCGCCCCCCCGTCGTCTCGTTCCCGGGCTCTCAGCTACAGCGAGTGCTCAGTGTTTATGTCACCTCTTAATTGCATTTCTCCCCCTTGGTAGAGGTATGGCTTTGTGCAGACGCCCCGAGGAAGAGAAAGAAGGTCAGGCTGCCAATTTGGAGCTGGCAGGTCGAGAGCAGAGCCAGCAGACGCCGCCGCCGCCGCCGCAGCAGCAGCACTTAGTTTCGCTTGAGGAGGAAATGGAGGGCTGCGGCTCATCTTTGGAAACCAGGACAAACAAAAGAGATAAGTGAAGGGGAGAGGAGGAAGACAAATCCCCCTCCTCTCTCTCTCTCTCTGTCTGCTGTGAGAGAGTGACACCAGGCTTAAAGTCCCACCGCCGCAGAGCTACCTGTGATTGAACGGGGACGACACAGAGCGGGGGGGTTAGGAAGGACGTTTTAACGGCTGCACCTCTGAGGAAACAGGAAATAAAGACTCTGATCCATTTATATGAAGAAAAACTAACAGACAGATTTTAATAAACTGAAGTTAACGATGAATCCACAGACACTAATGAGTGAATTATTCTGAACCAACATCCATCATCATCAGCTGACTTTATATGCTCATGAACACACAGACTCCATCTCTTTACACAGACCTGAACCACCATCAGAACCGGACCTGGTGTCCCTCTGAAGTCCTGTGGATCAGGTCTGAAGGTCTGGACTCAGAGGAACAGATCTCTATTCTAAAGACACACCGGTGAACTCTGATCGTGATTGGCTGAAATGATCATGTACTCGTGGTTACAGGGAAATCATCTTTATGTGACGACAGACCAGATCCAGTGAAAGTACGGGGGGGCCGGGTCTCTGAGAGCGGGCGGCTCCAGGGGGGGTGACGGGCCCCAGGAGGACCTGAGCTATTTTAAAGCCGACTGTCTAATCTCTATAGATCCTCCTATTTACATTCCTCTGTCCTGGTCCAGCTGTCAGTCTGTCACACACACACACACACACACACACACACACACACACACACAGTCAGAACAACATGGCAGCTCTGGTCAGGAGTTCAACACGGGTCAATAACCAGGTCCCCCCCCACAGGGACGAAACTCCTGTTTATGGAGAGGTTTGTTTTCAGAGGACAGACGACTGTGAAGGTCGGAATAAAATCAATATATGATTAGAGATATTATTAAAACAAGTATGTGATTAGATAAATTATTATAACAGATATATGATTAGATATATTATTAAAGTAAATATATTTATTTACAGTTTATCGACATCAGAGAGCGCTGAGGAGAAACACTGACTACAGACGGAGGAAGGTTCCTGAGAGGATGGAGGTGAAGGATGGAGGAAGTGAGGTCACACATCAAAAACACACCCATCACTCCAGCAATGACCCGCCTCACCCCGACACACGCACACACAGGCGCACACGCACACACACACACACACACACACACACACACACACACACACTGCCCTCCAGCTCAGAGAATCCAGACAAACAGCAGTTAGAGCTCAGCCGCTCACTTTCAGAGGGACATCTATCATAGACACACAAACACACAACCAGAACTACACAACCACAACAGGATGACGACTATCTCCGAGGAGCAGGCGGAGCTACGGCTATTACCGTCCCTCACTCTGATTGGCCCATGACCCACGCCTCCCTCCTGACCCGGCCCGGCAGAGGACCGGTCCGTGACTGAGAACTGAGGGAACCTTTGAACAGCAGGCTGAATAAAGAGCCTGGATACGGCCCCTGGGGCCCCCAGGGGCCGCCCAGCCTCGGCCCCCTCCCTCATGTTTTTCAGAAGCATCCTCACAAATGAAAAGAAAATAGATTTGAAGGAAAAGGACAGAGGGGCGGAGATTTCTAAACCCCAGTGGACCTGAAGGAGACATCTAAGGTAACCACGTCTGGGCGGAGTTATTAATGCCAAACGTAGAAACGTCTTTTCCTGCCCCGCTCTCCCCTGCTCTGACCCCCCCTCCCCGCCGGGACTGAATCGCTCTCAGAAGAAGAAGAGCTCGTTTTGAAGACGCTGACTCTTCTCCGTCTCTGAGGAGCAATTACAGCCGCCCTGTCAAATACTGGGCGCTCCAGAGGACCGCCGCCGCAGCGCCTGAGGGGCCCGCTCACGCCCCTTCAAACCCCAATCTCACCCGCCTCTCAAAGTTGGTGCACATCAACCCCTGAACTCTAATGACCACGGCCTGAAACGACAGTAATGAAAATAGCATCCTGGTCAACAGCAGGACACGCCTCAGCACGCCAACCTATCAACCCACGACCCTCGAACCCGACAGGCGCCGCCGCTCTCACAGACAACCTCCATCAGGTTTTCAGCTCCCAGGTGGACAGATCTTTATTAGTGCAGGGAATCCAATTCCCCCCCAAGGTAGACCTCCAGGTCCCCCCCCATCAGTGACGACTCTATTCAATCAGCCGTGCGGCGTGGAGGTGAGAGGGAGCGTGGCGGGCATCTAAACGCTCGCCCTCATCACCTCGGCGTGTTTCCTGCAGGTGTTATCATCTCTCACACTCAGACCTCATTAATGAGGTCACCGCCAACAACAGGAAACACCCTCGCCACGAAGCGGCGAGAGACGTGAATGCAAAGTAGAGCGCTGCCTGTGCTAATGACCGGGTTAGCAGGTGGTCCGCCCTGAGACCTGAACCCTCGCCCGGTTAGAAACACCCGCGCAGACAGGAAGCGCTGTCACACTCGTTGCATGAAAACGCCATCACAGCTGTCAGTCGGCGGCGTGTCGTTAGGCGTGATCCAGTCCTGGGCCATCACCTGCCAGGAGCACGCAGCTCCTCCAGCGTCCTCCAGGAGGAGACATCATGGCTGCCTCTGAGCTGATGGCGTTCATTATGACGATCAGGTGGAGGTCAGGAGGAAGGAGAGGTTCTGCGCTCTCATCTGAACGGTTCTGGATCTTTGTACAGACAGAACCGGGCCGCTGAAACCGGGTCAGATGGTTTCAGCAGAAACATCTACACCAAAGTCATGGAGGATCATCTCCATCGGATCGGCCCTGAAGCTGGAGCCTCATTTCTACGTCACCTCCATGATATCTCCTCCCTCCTCCACTTCACAGCTGAACCAGGAAATGAGAGGTTTCTGCCCGTCTACAGGGGGCGCCAGATTCAACACAGACCAAAAGTTACTCACAGCGACTTTAAGCGAGTCAAAACAAAACACTCAAAGAAAATAAAGGTTTGTCTCCCGTCCAGCGTGAACAAACACTAACCTCCGTTTACAGTCTGAAGGAGGAAATAATCAAAGCGAACTGCATCTATGATAAACGTCTACGCCTTTCATTTTTATCACTTTTATAAATTCATTAACGATCCCGATGTTAACGATTCAGAGACACCTAAACTCTCAACTAATGACACCCTAATGCTTTTTTAATTACCCCCCCTCTACAGTTTCATGGCTTTGTGTTTAAGAGCAGCTACACACACACACACACACACACACACACACACACACACACACACACACACACACACACACACACCTCGGTGATGAAGAGCAGAGTGTCTGTTTTCAGGGATTATCGCTGAGAAAATACAGACACAGATTTATAAAGTCAGAGTGTGTGTGAGTAAATGTAGCCTGTGTGTGTGTGTGTGTGTGTGTGTGTGTGTGTGTGTGTGTGTGTGTGTGTATCAGATGGAGGAGCGGGGGTGCAGACGCAGCACATTACTCTCCTCCTTCTCTGCATAGCGCTGTTCTTCGCCGTGTCCTCCTGCTGTATTAGAGTGATGTACGACCTAAACGCCGCGCTACGCTACGCCACGCCGCACACACTCCTCGCTAACAGCCTCTGCAGCTTCTATCCCACCTGTCAAAGTGTCACCCCCGCCTTTATCTCTGTGCCCACCCCCACACCTGTCCGCCTTATTTTATCCATCACCTCGGTTTGTCTTGAGGAGAACACCTACGGCTTTATTTGAGTCCGACAGAGAGATGGGGGACATAGATATATAAATATAGATTTATATAGATGTACATATCTCCCATGACGCCCTGTGATCCGCCCTCTGAGGTGTTGTTGACGCCCACTTTGCTCTGCTCTGTGGTTCTGTTACCTTCACAAACATAATCATTGTTTACGGCGGCCGAGAACCGACACCGCTGCAGGTAAAAAAAAAAAGAATAAAAAAGAAAAACAAGTTACTGATGCAAAAAGAAAAAGAAACGAAACCCACTGCAAAAAAAAAGAAACATAAAAAATTTAAAAAGCCACGACGGAAGTTTATGATGCAAAACAGAAAAAAGTGACAACAGAAGGAAAAAGGCGACTAACTGAGAAAATAAAAGGATGCAAATAAAAAAAGTGAGAAATGATGAAACATCGGCGTTTTACGATCGAGGCACAGAGGACGAAGGCGGGAAGACGAGCAAAGAGGTTGGTGGAAAGGTTATTGTTTAATTTCACTTCGTAAACTTTTTAACGTGTCCGGTAGCTTTTTTTTATCTGCACGTTTTGTTATTTTTTTGCAGCAGTGGCGGTTCTGGGCCACCGTACGCACCTGCCCACAGCACCAGAACAACCAGAACTACCACACAACGCTCCGCTGACCATGATACCCATGATCCTCTGCTGTCAGTACCTCATGACTTCATCCTGAGCTGGACTCATTTCTTCAGTTTGATGTGAAGGATTTACAATCATCTATAATCTATAATCTATGATAATCTTTGGTCCATAAACCAGGTTCTACAATCGGAACCTGCAGCTCTGAGGTTCAGGACTGTGAAGGCTGGACTGGATCACGGTTCTGAACGCTCTGACACCGGAGAGAGCGAGCAACGCTGCATCTGAACAACACAACCTGTCAGCTGAACGCCGCCGCACCTCCGAGAGGAGGAGGAGGAGGAGGAGGAGGAGGAGGAGGTCCAGAGGTTAGAAATGTAATCTGAGAAAGACAATTAGCGTCACTTAGGGCGTCTTTTGTGCAGCAGGTCTGTTTTTATCAGAGACGCTCGTTTATCTCGGCGTTATTTACAGAAGAGCGAGAGGACGGCGAGCGCGGAGAAAAGACTGTCAAACCATTTCCCAGCAGCCCCGGCTCCCTTCATTATCTTCGGCTGCTGGCTACAGAAATCCTTAATTAGACGCTGATATGAGCCGCAGCTCCGTCCGCCTCCTTTGTTCTTCAGATGGAAACACTGAGAGGAGAGTTCAGACCTTTAAATAAAACACAAACATGTTTCCTCTGATCAGTCCAACAGGAGAAGAAGAAGAAGAAGAAGAAGAAGAAGAAGAAGAAGAAGAAGATCGATGTTCTGAGGCCTTTACCCTCACACTCAGATCTCCTCACTTCTCCTCAGCAGCTGATCTGAGGTCCACTGAGGACGGTCAGATGATCATTAAACTGATATGAAATCATTCTGGTCACATTAGGAGAGTGTGGAGGCGGAGCCACACCTGAACGCTCAGGTAACGGAGCGCTCAGCTGCGAGGAGAGGACGGCGCTCTGTAACCTGATTAATCCATAAAGTGATTAAGTCCGTCTGATAATGAGCCGCTAACACGCCCACTCAGGGAGCGCCGTGATTCTATCAGTTCAGGTTCAGGGCCGTCGCAGATGAGGTTAAACTGGGGGGGCGGGGTCTAATTGGGTGTTAGCGTGTTCCATGTTCTGATCCGCATAGAGGGATATGAGGTCTGACATCTGAAGGTTCATCAGGATCATCTTCACGTTTATTTCAACCGTTTCTTCATGTTTTTGTTAAAAATCAGTAAAAAACAGGAGGATTTTTTTAGACGTCTGCACCACAGAACACTGGTTCTGGTTCTGGTTCTGGTGCTCGTACTCAGACTAGGTCTTGGTACTTCCTGATCTGAGTCGTCCTGGGATGAGGATTTGCCGGGACCTTGTGGCCCTGCAGTCTTACTGAAGGACTAACTTCAGATCTGAGCAGACACTAACTTCACCCGGAGTCCCTCAAGGCTCCGTCCTGGGGTCTCCTCTGTTTTTACTCCTCATTTTCACTTCCTGTTTCTTCTATTAAACCACAATCTGATCAGTATTTTTACATTATCAATAACTCAGGGTTTCCATGACAACAGAGAGTCAGCTGGGGTTTTCATATCCGTTATTATAACAGCAGCATGTGAACTGTTCGAGCAAAAAACACACAACAGAGGGGTCAACGCATTCGTTGTTGTGATGTGAGCGACCACACAAGAAGATGTGCATCAGAACCTGCAGAGTGAACGTCGACGAACACATCAGTCCACCATGAGGAACATCTGAAACCTCCTCCTCCTCCTCTTCCTCCTCCTCCTCCTCCTCCTCCTCCTCCTCCTCCTCCTCCTCCTCTCAGAGTAAACAGCGTCCTGATGATCATCTCCTCACGATCACTAAAGCTGAAATCACAGTTTAATTTCGGTTCCTCCTTCAGCTCCGGGATTTAAAACCGAACTGTAATGAAGAAAAACGAGGATCTCTAATCGTTTCTGTCACTTTTAATCAGAAATGTTCAACATTTGCAGAATTTGGAGGATTTGAATCTTTTATGAGTGAAAATTTAAAAACTTTTGGTCCCAGAAAAGACAGAAAATGAAGATGTTTCTTTAGTCAGATGATGATGAAGTTGTGGGATAATTCTCTCTTTTTTTTGTGGTCCGGAGGATTTATCTGTTAATCCTGAAAATACTGAGCAGAAGAATGAAGACGGAGGAGAATAAGGAGCTGCAGAGTTCATCTGATCTTGATTGGAAATATTCAGAGAAGCTCCTGTCTCACTTTCACAGTGTGAAGAAGAAAACGGGCCGGTTCTGTTCTGTACGGCCCGGTCTGTCTGTCTAAGTCGACACATGCAGCTCGAAATAAGAGCGGAGCTGTGAGCAGATGGATGGAGGAGAAGTGCCAGCAGAAGAGGAACACATCACCAGACCTCAGGAGGAGCAGGAAGCCACGCCTCGCCTCGGTGGCCAGAATCGGATCGCCGGGATGGTATTTCCGGAATGTTTAACCGAGGCCTCGGCGAGGATGCAGGAACCACCCGCCCCCGCTCACAGGCTGTTAGA
>OY660875.1:587500-672500 GCA_962446985.1 Xyrichtys novacula
TGCAGGAATCTGGATCAGGTCTGTGTGCCGGGTCGTCTCCTCCTGTATTCAGAAGGACAAAGGCTGGTCCAGAGGGGGGCGGGGCGGCGCTGCAGAGAGGAAGTACAGCTGAACATGTGACCAAGGACACGGCTAAATATAACCCCCCCCCTCACCTCCCGCTCTCTGTCTGCCACCGCTTTACCCGGGTCCCCGAAGGATCCCGGTCCGGACCGAACAGACAGCTGGCAGTCAGTCATGTTCCCACACTTCACGCTGAGGACCGGGTCCCTCAGCACCTCGCCATGTCAAACGCGGCGTTCACACGGGCCTAAATATTTAATCAGGACAAGGAGAAGGCAATCTACTACATCCACCCACATGAAAGATTCAAGAGCGCCTGACACCAGATCCAGTCAGCGGGGACCACGAGACGGAGCGCCGAGGACACTCGTCCTCTTTCTGGTTAAAACACACACACACACACACACACACACACACACACACACACACACACACAAACAAAGGTACATTTCGATACAAACATATATCATCAGTCAGCGAGGAGGCTCGCCAATCCCATCAGTCACGCCGTTGGACTGAGGGTAAGAGCGAGACGGGGCGACTGCTGTCAGGGAGAACAAACCCGCCAAGGACAGAGAGGAGGGCGCACACGCACGCACGCACGCACACACACACGCACACACACACACACACAGGTCTATAACACTGTTCCTGTTAAATCTAAACTGTCGACCACATTTCTGATGTCAAAGAGGAGGCGTGGCTGAGCGGTCAGAGGGCGGTCCACGAGGTCCAGTAGAGACCAGGATGGACTCAGGACTGAAGACTAGAGTGACGATTAAAGAGAAGATGAAGATGAAGTTTGTTAGTTACAATTGGTCACATGACAGTGAAGCTATTGAAGAAAACAGCCTTTTCTGAGAACATCAACCGGTAATTTATTGACGGTCCCTTATTCAACACCGACGTTGACAGTGAGGGTGTCGAGTAGATTTAACCGCGCTGCTGTTGTTATTCCCGGTTATGGAGAGTGAGAAGACACCGGTAGATCCTCAGAGAACGTCCGTCAGATATCCAACCTGAAACTAACTTCACCGCTGTATTTACAGGAAAATACATCCAACCTGAAACTAACTTCACCGCCGTATTTACAGGAAAATATATCCAACCTAAAACTAACTTCACCGCCGTATTTACAGGAGAATATATCCAACCTGAAACTAACTTCACCGCTGTATTTACAGGAAAATATAACCAACCTGAAACTAACTTCACCGCCGTATTTACAGGAAAATATATCCAACCTGAAACTAACTTCACCGCTGTATTTACAGGAAAATATATCCAACCTGAAACTAACTTCACCGCCGTATTTACAGGAAAATATATCCAACCTGAAACTAACTTCACCGCTGTATTTACAGGAAAATATATCCAACCTGAAACTAACTTCACCGCCGTATTTACAGGAAAATATATCCAACCTAAAACTAACTTCACCGCCGTATTTACAGGAAAATATATCCAACCTGAAACTAACTTCACCGCCGTTTTTACAGGAAAATAAAACATTTGTTGATTTTTTTATTCACATGTGACCCTGAATACATTTGATATTTCACACACGTCTATTTTTAGTCGCAGTGAAACGGTTTAACTGTCGAGACCTGTATGAAGTTTCTTCAGACAGAGGAGCTCAGGAACAAACAACCTTCTAGAACATCTTCAGGACCCCAAACTGGACCTGCTCTCATCAGATGTTTTCACAGGAGGTCAACAGGTCACAGTGACCTTCGCTCTCCTGGACTACAGGTGGCGCTCACACACAGAACTTGGCGGTTGGTGAATTAAACAAAAAAACGACACCAAACCCAAAATTCTGAGTTCTCCTGAATGTGAGCAGGACTCTGACCCGGGACGGAGGGGGGACGTGTGTGTGGTCCCAGTCTACAGTATCAGTGGTGTTGGTATACAGTATATACCCATACACTCTACACACACACACACACACACACACACACACACACACACACACACACACACAGATACAGATGCAGATAGTGGAGGTGACCCGGCCGGCGCTCTGACAGACGGGGACGTGACTCGATTAAGAACGCCGAGAAAGAGTGATAAAGCTGCATGGAAATCCACCCACTTCCTGTGACCGCCGATAAGTCAAACACCACAGCAGCCCCCCCACACACACACATACATACACACACACACACACACACACACACACACACACACTGAACTCCAGCTCCTACTTGTAATAATTCATACAATCAGACCCAAACATGAACACATCATGTGGGGTTAATGGAGCAGGTGTCCGGCGCCGCTCCGCTCCTCCTGCTCTCCTCTTGGCAGCAGTGGCGGCGGCGCCGACGCTCTCTGGACTAATTTGAATAAAAAAAAGTGAAAACATTTGCTGGAGCGTTCAGGGTAATGTTCAAGCTGCTGCTCTTTGACACTGTGCCACCAAGCATCTCATTTCCATTCCTGAAGGCAGCGCTGCAGTCATGTGGGGGGGCGGGAGTAAAACTGGGCGAGGAGGAAGGGAAGAGGAAGAGGAAGAGGAAGGAAAGAGGGAGGGAAGAGGAAGGGAAGAGGAAGAGGAAGAGGAAGAGGAAGGGAAGAGGAAGAGGAAGAGGAAGGAAAGAGGGAGGGAAGAGGAAGGGAAGAGGAAGGAAAGAGGGAGGGAAGAGGAAGGGAAGAGGAAGAGGAAGGGAAGGACGTCCTGCAGGAAGGAAAGAGCTGGAGTGTTCGCCATGACCCTGCAGGACATCATTAAGGCCGAGGTGAAAACTGGAGCGCCGCTGTTCTTCTTCAGGTGGAAACAAATATTTATCAGAGCGATGATTCTCTCACCGAGGAGGGAGAGACTCTCTGAGGAAACACTCTCACATATATATAAACTATATTTATATATACGTGTGTTTACACCTCAGCTAATGAGTAAACCTCCTCATACACAAGAGCACACGTCCCAACCTCCCAGAACATCAGAATAAGAGCAGAGAGGCAGACAGACGAGAGCGGAGGAGCTTCTGACAACATCAGGAGAGAGGAGGAGAAACCTGCTCCTGTGGAGAGACGAGGAGTTCCTCCTCTTATTTCAGCGCAGGATCTCTACGACGACGACCAGGATGATGGTTGGATTTTTTTTTTTTTTTATCCACAGTTTCGACTCCAGATTTTGTCTTAATTAAAAAAAATTTCTTCATATTTTTGTGTTTTTCAGTTTTTCACTTTAACTTACTGTTTGACTAATTTCACATTTATTTAGACTTTGATCATAAATTTTGGTCTTTTGATCTGATAATTATGACTTAATTATATTTTAATTATTACCTGATATTTATGATATTTATTCTCATGACTCTGACCAAATACTAACATTTGATCAGGAGATCATTCTCTTTGTTTGATGGCGGCTGACACCTGTATATGTAGAAATATTCTGTTTACACGTTTATTTGATATTTCGCTGGATTCTCCTGCATCAGCTCCTCAAAGACACGCTTGTGTGTTTCGTACCGACAGTTCCTCTCAGATCCACGCCCTGCTGCAGGTCTTTCTGCTTCGTCTCCTCTCTTGTCCAATTACACCTCCTCGTCCCGCCATCTCTCTCTCTCTCTCTCTCTCTCTCTCTCTCTCTCTCTCTCTCTCTCTCTCTCTCTCTCTCTCTCTCTCTCTCTCGGCCTGTCAGATCCTGATATGGAGGGCGTTGCGATATTGAAGGTCGGTCAGTCTGCACACTTAACCTCATTTCCTCACACTCTGCTCTGCCTCTCCCAGAAGAGCGCTCTGATTGGTGTCCGTTTGAAAAGCGGGCTTTGGGTCTGACAGAGAGAGGGAGGAGATCAGAGCGGGGGCGAGCGAGCGAGGAAAGAAAAGTCTTCTTTCTAGAGCATGACTCCTGACTGCAGTCACTTATAATGGTTTTCAATTAGCCGAGGGAAAAGACGGAGCGCTAATCTGAGCGAGCGCAGGAGACGCAGTCATGCAATATTCATGTACACAAACTAATGAAAGCCCAGATTAGCCGACATATTTACACCGGGTCGGCGATCGGTGTCGTCCACGCCGTCAGAGAGAGAGGGAGGGCAACCGAATCAGACAGAGAGGAGGTAATGAAGAGGAGAGAGGAGATGAAGAGAGAGGGAAATCAAGGAGGAAAAATGGGAGGTCAACGGGACGGCAGGAGGAAATGGGATCAGGAGATAAAGAAGAGGAGGAGGAGGAGGAGGAGGTACGCTCCTCAAAAGAGATTAGGGATCATCTGCATTTTGGCTTTTCATCCGTCTTCTGTGGCGTAATCAGTCCTCTCCACCCCCCCACTCAAAATGACACCAATCTGAAGGAGTGATCTTGACAAATTGGGCTGCTGCTGCGGAGACGAGGACGCTCTCCTCCTCCTCCTCCTCCTCCTTCAGTGAGGAGACGTCGGGGAGTCTCCGGCAGGACAAAGATATAACTGTAATTGGCTGCTTCACTCCCCGTCCTCTAATCTCTGACCACAGAAAGTGGCGCATGGAGAAAATGGGGCAGCAGGCGCCAACAGGCTCCGCCCCCGGCAGCAGCAGGCGTTTCTGCAGCGAGGCCTGAGGAACAATATGTGGATCCAGTCCTGATCCTCAGAGGGGCACAAAGACTTCAAAGCTGGATTACAGAGTGACCGGACTAACCGCTCCCACACTGGGCGGCGTCTTAACGTCCAGAGTCAAACAAGCGGCTAATGGCGGCTTTAGTTTGAGGGTCTCCTCGGACCTTCTGTGGGGGTGTCAGGACTTATCTGAGATTTCACTTGATGGTTTTATGGACAAACACACTCACAGATCAATAATCATTATTATAATGATAATGATCAGAGGTGAACAGTGAACCCTGATGGTTCTGATGTCCAAACTGTCTCTTTACCTGAGGACAGGTGTGTTCTGCTGCAGGTACAGTTATCGTCACAGCGCTGATGAGACGGTTTGGTTATTCTGAAGACGTTCATGAACTCTGAGACAGAAACTCTGACTGTGAAAGAAGATCCTGACCAACAGTGGTTCTAAGAGCTGATTTAGACTCAGTGAGACCTGGTCCAGACTCTTCTGTGAACAAACGGACCGGAGTTTGTGTCGGGGTGGACGACTTTAAAACCTTTAAAGGGACGAAAACGAGCATCCACTAAAAACACAGAGTCAGGCTGAGGCGTGAATAATTCATGTACACACACAAGTAGTGCACACACACGTGCACGTGCTTCAGGGCTAATTAAAGCTGCTGTGCGCTCACTGTCAACGTGCACGCTCTTACAGTGGAACAGAATACAGTCAGAGCTCCTGGAGGAAAGATCTCCTGTTTCAAAGGTTCTAATGAATTCACTGCGCTCTCTCTCTCTCTCTCTCTCTCTCTCTCTCTCTCCCTCTCTTTCTCTCTCTCTCCCTCTCGCTCTCTCTCTCTCTCTCTCCCTCTCTCTCTCTCTCTCTCTCCCTCTCTTTCTCTCTCTCTCCCTCTCGCTCTCTCTCTCTCTCTCTCCCTCTCTTTCTCTCTCTCTCTCTCTCTCTCTCTCTCTCGCTCTCTCTCTCTCTCTCTCCCTCTCTCTCTCTCTCTCTCTCTCTCTCTCTCTCTCTCTCTCTCTCTCTCTCTCTCTCTCTCTCTCTCTCTCTCTCTCTCTCTCTCTCTCTCTCTCTCTCTCTCTCTCTCTCTCTCTCTCTCTCTCTCTCTCTCTCTCTCTCTCTCTCTCTCTCTCTCTCTCCCAATCTGCTGGGCTTGCAGGTTCTCACCCCCCCCTCATCACTACCTGCCTCAACTTTGGGAAATGAAATGTGAGAAATGGGCCAATTTACAGCTAAAGGCTGTTTCTTCCTCAGAGACACAAAGATGGAGAACAGATGATCTGCAGAGAAGAAGAGGAGGAGGAGGAGGAGAGGCTTTGAGTTTACAGACGGAGAGAGAGAAGAAAGGAAGAGACGCTAATCTGAGAGTCGTCTGAGAAGAGAGGAGGCACAAGTGCTGGGTTCGCACTTTTTAGCCTTTAACTCGTCTGCAGCTGAGGAGCCGCTCTGATCCGTCCAATCAGGAGCCTGACGGAGCTGCTCAGATATTCAACAGAAACTAAAGAGACGTCAGCGTGAAGAAGAAGTTCGCTGAGAACTTGGAGAAGAGTTGGAGAGGTGGGCGGAGTAAAGGAAGATGTTCCCGCCGTCTGCTCCTGATCTGAGGTCCAAACTGCAGCAGAGGTTCTGGACGGGTTCATTATTGACTCAGGGTGGAGGAGGGAAATGGACCAGGATGGTCAAGGTCGACCAGAACCATGGAGGAGGTGTTCGCAGAAACCAGGTCCAGGTCTTCCTCACACACAGCTGCAGTTTTACACCTTCATCCTGATCGTCTCCTAAAAGGTCGTATCCTCCGATCGTAGCTGATCGTAACCATTCAAGTTTAGTTTCTTTCAATGAAGAACCGTAAATCGTTCTCGTGGTTCCTGCTGTCCGTAGTCCTCCACAAAACTCGCCTCACAAACAGATCAGGAAGGACTCAGTGGACGGTGAAAACTGCGATTGTTCCGGCTCCTGGCTGGCTCGCCACTTATATAGAAGATTTCATAGATGCAAAGGTGCGTGCAAACGGGCGGAGACGAACAAGTGAAAGGTTTTTAGACGTCATTTCACCCCGATGACACCATGGATGAGGAGATGCTGATTCTAGAAGTCTAGAAGTAGATTTCCTCCTCTGGAAGGACACAATCTACTGCTTATATGTCTATGCGTCTGTCTTTATTCTCATGGTTCCTGCTGTCCGTCTGTCTGCTGTAGGAATTGGCGGACGGTGAAAATTGCCGCCGTTCTGGATGTGGTGAAAATCCCGAGTTAGTCTTAAAGAGGAAGATCTGCAGCCTGATATCTGCTTACTCCTCCAAACCGCTCTGAGAGGAGGAGGAGGAGGAGGAGGAGGAGGTGTGTGGGCTGCAGGGAGGGGCATCATTTGACACCCACCTCCTCCTTTCCTCCAGGGACCAGTTCCATTTCATCTGATAGGAACTGGAAACCAGCATGTGTGATCACAGAGAGATAGACGGACTGGGAGGAGGAACCTTTGTTAATTAACTCAGACTAACCCCCCCCTCTGAGACCAGGAGGACGCCGACACTCAGACGAGATCATTTGACGCTAATTTCCTAAACAGGAAAGCACTTAAAGCGGCGCTCTGATTGAGACGCCGCTCCAACCGCAGAAACTGAAGAACCCGAGGATCAGCTGACGGCTGAAAACCTCTTTCTGTCTCCAGTTGTTTCCTCTGCGTTTCCTGAGACGAGTGCTTCCTGCGCCGGAGCGCGAGTTTCCGCCGTGGCAGGAAACGGTGACGGGGTTTAAATGAGCCTCTCTTCACGGGGACAAGTGGCGGTGATAACCGTCAAAGAGGTGTCTCAGTAGGAGTGTCGCTCGCCTCATTCCCATCGCCATTATCTGTCAACCTGCCAGTCCATCTGTTTGTTCGCCACGCCACGCTCCGCAGACTGACAACCGGCGTTTACAAAGAAACACGTGTCAGACGAGAAATGAGGGAAAAATGAGCGAGAGAGGAAGTCTGAGCGAGGGACGATCATCTGCAGAGGAGCTTCTGTTCGCCGTTTTCATCAGCTGATCGCCGTCTCTGAAGAATCGGATCAGAACCGACCTCAGAGTCGACTCAGAAACACCGAGATTATAATCTCAGATTTTAGATTCAGAGCAGAGATTAGACTGTAGAGGGCCGAGTTAATTAAAGGGACATTTCAGAGTTTTTAAAGGTTGTTTGAGTTTCATTTTAAAGTGTTTTAACCACAGAGGACGTCGGTCAGCTCCGCCCCTTTAATGACGACCTGCTGAGAGACTAACACCCCCCCACACACACACCCTGTCCATTTTTAAACCTCGTCTTCAAACCCGTTTTTGTTCATGAGACCCGCTCCTGTTTCAGTGTTTTTGTTTGTTTTTAGTTTTTAAATTAGTTTTTAAAAAGATTAAAACTATATTTACTTTTTAATATCTGCTTTTATTTGATCCTTTATAGTTTTTTATGTCTGTTTATGTTCAGCTGTGGTTGTTTTAAAGGGCTGTACACAGAAGGAAACGTCCCTTTAACCGTCTCACCATCACAAGTTGTTTTTTTTTTGCCAAATAATTTCCTCAAACGTCGAATCGGAGCAGCAGAACCCGAGCCGCTTATTAAATTAGATTTCTCTCACACTCCAAAACACCGACTGGCAGAAAAACAGGAACGCATTGTCCACAGATTTGCAGCAAACAGGATTTCACCCAATCAAAATGGCTCCTTTGGGACGGCGCCACGTTGGCACACGCGGCGCCGCTTTAATTTCTGAACACCTGCTCGCTCTCCACTTAGACCACAATATACAAGAGCCGCTCCTCCTCTGCTCTGCCATTTCACTGAGAGCTGTCCTGCAGCCAACCGGCCTCCCCTGAGTGCAGACACGCACGTGTGTGTGCACGTCAGGAGAGCCTGCACCTGCTCCGCCCGAGGCCTCGCTCTGTTAGCTGAGCGCCGCCGCCGCCGCCGCAGAGACGGGAGATGAGGGGACAGATCTGCTGGTAAATGTCAACATCTAAGAACCAACAGAGATCATCTGAGGACCCGGTCTGTGTTCACGGCAACGGGATGAATATGTAGAGCTGGGCGATAAGTGATAGAGCTCCTTTATCAGCTGATATCGATCAATAACAGCTGATATCGATCAATATCAGCTGATATGGATCAATATCAGGATATAAAAATCTAACAGTGTTTCTTGGTCTCATGTCTTTTCCAACACAATAATCTCCTGCATCTGTTCAGAACATGATTGGTTCAGACCCGGAGAAACTCCCCTTTTCATTGGCTGTTCGTATAGTCGACCAAAACATGTCAGAATGACGACTATTGGAAAGGATATTGATCATGTTTGATATCGATATTGAGGGAGATTAATTTTGGATAGATATCGTTATTGTTTTATCGCCCAGCCCTAAGAATATGTGAGAAAATCTGACCAATGAGAACGCTCAGGTGGAGCTTCATGGCGCCCACAGAGTCACGTCTGTCTGAGACGGTCCGACTCTGATGGACTCATGCAGACCAGCTCCCTGATGTCCAAATGTCAGCCAGCGTGAACGTCTCACAGTCAAGACCTCAGGGCGCTGTTGGACAACTGTTCACCCGCCTGCAGCGACAAACGAGGAGGAGGAGGAGGAGGAGGAGGAGGAGGAGGAGGAGGAGGAGGAGGAGGAGCAGTGTTCAGAGTCTGACAGAGGAAAACATCCGTTCATTAAAACGCAGAGTCAGCAGCACCTAAACTACACCTCAGCTTCACCCAGACCTGACGGGGCAGCTGCACCACAGCGCTCCATCAGAAACAGCCTCCTCCTCCTCCTCCTCCTCCTCCTAATGTACTGCAGCAGCAGCAGGAGGAGGAGGAGGAGGAGGAGGAGGGGCCAACAGCTCATCCCACATGTAAATTGGAGGCTAATTTCACACCTGAAGCGCCGCAGCGACTGTTGTGTGCCAAGTTCTGATGTTTGGTTCCAGTGAGCGGTTCTGTTCCTTTTCTGCGCCTCCTCATCGGAGCAGCTGGAACCAGAACTTTTACACGTTTACTCCAGCAGACAGAGCGGCAGTCGTCAGGTCGAACATGTTCTGTTCGCCATGATTACATCCTGCACAACACCTCGACAGGTGGCGAAGGAGGAGGAGGCTATAAAGGGAGACATTACCCACAATCATGGAACGCCACGCCGCAGACGCTGTGTGGCGTCTGGCGGGCCCTGCAGCGGCGCTCAGACCCGTACGGTAAATTTAAAGACTTACGAAGGCGCTGATGCTCCAGATTTCACAGTGAAACCGGAGCGCTCTCCAGACTGCTGAACAATGCACGCTCCACCGTGACCTCTGACCCCCCAGTCTCAGGGAAACAGATCAGGAGAGCGGGCCGGGGGGGTGGGGGGTCCAGGGATCCAGTATCTGTGAGGGTTCAGATAACTCTACAGGGTCCATTTATCCTAACCTGACACACTATAGTCTGGACTACAGGGAACCAAGACCAGAACCCAGACTAACATTACAAGAACCTGAGCGGTTCTGCTGGTGGGTCTCTCGGAGGTGCTGCTGTCCCAGACGCCTGACCCGGTTCTGTCTCAGTCTAAACCTCAAATACAGAGGAACCAAGAGCAGCAGAACCGACCCAGAGAGGTCCAGACAGAGAGCTCTCAGTCTGTGGGTCCGGCAGGATTTTACAGCCAGCAGTAAAAAGCTTTCCTCGCCGCCGCCGCTCTCCTCGCCACATTCAGCATGGCGGGGGGGGGGGCAGTGACGGTGAGGGGAGCTGAAACGATCTGCTTTGGGCTCGGTTGTTTCTGTGACCTCTGGAGCAGCACTCAGCTCAGGCCCATTGTGTGTGTGTGTGTTACACCGTCTGAATGCAAACACACACACACACACACACACACACTAATCCTGTTGGCCCTCTCTCTCTCTCTCTCTCTCTCTCTCGGACCGTGGGCAGCAGTGGTGGAGACTAAAGGGTTAATTGACTCAGTTTTTTCACACTCAATAATCGTCAATAATCATCAATAATCCTCTCAAAGACCCACACTGACCACTCAGGTGCCAGTCTGGGATCTCTGGTCCTAAAGCCTCAGACACACTCCTGGAAAATGGATCCTTCAAAGACGGGCTTATGAGTCCGGTCTGACAAAGAGGAGATGGAATTAACCGGATTTAGACCGCGAGGGGGGCGGGGCCGGCGGGGGTATTACTGTTGCTCTTTACACGTCTCCATCCAGACTGGAGCGCAGGCCTTCTTTGGCGAAGGTCTGTCACAACAAACAGCGCTGCATGGATGGAGAAGACAGCTGCAGGGCCCGCTGCAGCAGACCGAGCCGGCTGGAAGAGGTCCAGCCCGGAGTTCTGCAGGAATGTAGGGACTGTGGTTTTGGCAGCTGCGCTCTGATAAAATGTTGTGAAACAGACACAAGTATGCGTGTTTTTGGGGGCCGTGTGCCTCCGTCAGCTCTTATTCAGAACATGTTGGAGCAGCTTAAGTCTGAAACGCGGGCCCTCTTCAGGCCCGGCGGGACTTAGTCCATAATTCAGGAGCTTAACCATGAAAAGAAGAATAGAGGTCCGCTTCACCTCACAGGACAAGGAAATGTGTTCCTATTGATGTGGTCCATGGAGTCTGGCACCGCCTGAGCCCCGCTGACCACACCCCTGGAACAATGACCCCCCCATAAACTCACACACAGAAGCTCAGGGAGGTGAAGGAGAGCTGCTGCAAACCTGAGAGCAGCCAGAACAACATGACGAATGGACTGTTGAGCACATAAATCAATCTTTGCTTTCACAGCCTGCTATCCAAAAATCCATCTCCTGCTCCGGAGGAAAATGATCGGGTACCAGGAATGAGGATTGATGGGAGCAGGATGGCCCAGTCGCTCTTATCCCAGTGTTTCTCCTGGTGGGTTTTGACACAGGATTCCCAGGAGGGCGTCTCTGGGCTTCAGGCCTGCAGCTCCTGCGGCTCCTGCTGCTCCTCCTGCTCCTCCGGCTCCTGCAGCGTTCTGCAGACCTCGAGTACAGGAAGGCCTGACTTTCCAGGAGGCTCTGCCCACCGTCCTCCATCTCTGTCCGGCTCTCCCGGTGGGAGGCGGTGGACTGGGATTAACCGAGCGAGTGCAGGACATAAATTTCAGCTGGATTGCTGAGTCGCTGTTCCCTCCTCACCCTCTCTCTCTTCACGCCCCAGGAGGACGGACCGCGGGGCTGGTCACGCATCCACATCCTGCTCCTCCGCTCGGCATGCTGGGCCGTAAATACAGCGCAGCATCAGGAACAGCAGGTGCTATCAGTCCCTATCATTAATTATCCTGCTGCATCACTCCAGGGCCTCTCCAAATCTCCGCACCATCTTATTCTCCTTCCCATTTTCTCGCTCTTCCTCAGGTTCCAACCGTGTCTACAGCAATCCCATTTCATCTCCTCCATATCCGCCCATCTATCTCCTGACTCCCAACAATCCCACAATCTTCTCTCCGTTCATTTGTTCCCCGGTGCGGCTCAATCTTTGTCCGGCTCTCTCAGCTCCTCCCTGGTGATTCCTCCTCAGATGTGTGCCTTCCAGCGTTTCTCCTCACTTTCTGTAAATGTATTCCGAAGCTGCTGCGCCACCACCAGCCAGGAGGCGTCACGCAGACTGTTGGAGCTGTGGGCGGAGAGATAGTGCTCATAAATATCACCGAATCAAAGGAGAGACGCCGCAGGAGTAACTCCTGGAGGTGAAAAGCCAATGAACTTGGTTGAAGATGTAAGAGCGAGGCGGCTGACGGTGAAAGGCCCGGCTCCCAGAGAGTCTGGCCGCAGAAACATGAGCAGGGCGTCCTGTCGCTCTCAGGTGAGGAGGCCTCATGTCAGCCGTGTGGAAACCACAGAAACATCTGGCAGCACCACAAAAACAAACAGCGGCTTCCTTCTCTCTGCCACGAGGCGTGATGTGGACCCTAAATCCAGAGCGGGGCTTTGAAACACGAGAACACCTGAGAAACTAACGGGCTGAGAGGAATCCTGCCGGAGATAAAGTCGAGGTGACGACGACTGACAAACAGCTGCCTGCAAAAACAAAAGCAAACACTCTTTTCTTCAATCATGGCCGAGAGAAACCGCCATCCAAGTCAGCGTCTGATCCAGAGACTGAAACCCGAACCACTCTGGACTGGAACACAAAAACAGACCAGGAGAGAAAAACACTCCGAGTCTGTTTCCTGGGTTTGTAAACCAACATCCCGACCTGACGGCGTTCTCTGAGACCGCCATCATCCTCTAATAACAGAACCGCAGAGACGCCAAAGAGGACAGCATCAAAAACTGACCATCCAAAACCCGGTTCACGGTCCGACCAGGTGAGGGTTGGTCTAAAGACTGAAGCTCCCAGGATGGAGCCTTGAGGAACTCCACGTGTCGTTTTTGTCGCCCTGAAGCACAAAGTGAACTCTGACCTTTGGGAGGAGGGGTTAAAGATGGAGCTCATGAAACTAAAACGCCAACTTAGAAAAAATAAACAGATCCTAAAATCAGATTTAGACGTTAGTCTGGTCCGATTCACCTGGACTCACGGGTCAGAGACTGTTCTACAACAACCAATCAGATGAAAGCAGCAGGTGACCCAGAGTCAGACAGAGGAAACACGCCTGTCTGTACTGAACGCTGACCGTGTTCCTGTCTCCATGGAAACATGCTCACAGTGTGATTGTGAGCTGACACAGGTGGAGGCGGTCGTTGTTCACAGATACTCTAAAGTCCCGCCCCTTTGACGGTCCAGTTTCAGCTGATTTAGAAACACGTGAACATCCTCTCTGTGAGACAATCTAACAATCCAACAACAATCAGCACGGCCGATAATATCTGCCGATATTCAGCATTTTTACGATAATCGGCATCAGACATTTTTTCCACCGATAGCCGACAAAATACGTTTATTTTGAAACGCGCTCATTCGGCACCACTCTTCACTGTGTAACAATGTCCCGCCTACAGTCCCCACTGATTGGCTACACAGACAGCCACAGGCGGGCAGCGCCACAGCGAGGAGAGAGAGAGAGGAGAGAGAGCTCTGTGAAGCAGCGCTGTGATTGGATATGAGACTCCTGTTCCTTTCACTGATATTTATTCACACCGTAGAACTAAAATAAAGGTCAACATCAGTCATTATCATGACATATTACATAGATAATAGATTACATAGATGTCACTGTCAGCTCTGTAGCTAATATAGATAAAGAATACACAGTCATACAGATCACCAGGGCTGGGAGGAAAAAATCGATTCACATAAGTGTAGAGATTTTTGGTTTTACAATTTTTAAATCCAATTTTTTCAGATTTAAGAGTAAATATTAAAAACGGACTCACATGTGATGTGAGTATTTTTTAGGAAATCTGGTTCCTTTAATAGTCAGCAGACGATCATAAACATTCGACTGTTTCACTGTTTGTTAAAAATACAGACGAAATATCCAGAAAATCAACAATATCATAGAATCACAATTTAAATTGAATTGGCATCTAAAAATTTGCAGAAGAATCGAATCAGGAGAAAAGCCGATGATCGTCCCGACAGACATCTTTAACTTCTCGACCAACAGCTGAGTCACCAAGAGTCGATCATGACGGTCAAAGATCAGATCTTCTCATAAAACCACAACAGAAACCAGGAAACACGGAGAAAGAGAAGAAAAGAAACTGACGAGCAGGTAACAACACCGAGCATACACTACTTCTGGTTCTTTACCCATTTCAAAATAAAAGCATGTGTTTCAAAATAATACTTTTTTACTGCAAATGATTATTGGTGATTAATATCGGTTTCCTTGATTACTAAAAATCGATATCGGCCCAAAAAAAAAACATATGGGTCAATCCTTCAAACGAAAACTGGCAGGAAAATAAAGTTCATCTGAGAAACAGACGATGATCAAAAACAGGAGCAGAGTCAGGAGGACCTTCTCTCCTCTACAACAACGAGGAGGAGCACAGACGTGAAATTTGGAGTATTTAGTGTAATCCATTATGAAGAGGTGGACAGGACACTCAGGCCGGATCAATCTGATTCTCCTACACTCTCTATTGATCGCACTCCTCTACAAGTGGAGCGCAGAGACGATTGAAGAGCTGATAAACAAGAAGGCCGAGCAGCAGCAGCAGAATTCAAGGACTCCTCTGTGACATGATTGTGTGTGAACCTGAGATTGTAAAGAAGTCATTTTCTGCACAAAGACCAGCACAAAGGCCGGATCCATCAGAGCGTCCTCCTCACTCACGTGTCGGTGAGTCTGTGAGCACAGCAGAGGCAGAACGAGGATTTCTGCTCCTCTTCATCATACAGCTAAAGGTTCATTCATCAAACCACACAGACACAACAGCTATTCTCCCTCCAGAACCGGGTCAGAACGGAGCACACAGCGACTCTCTGCTGCGTTCAGGTGGAGCTGCTGTGACTGCAGAGGGGCTGTGAATCGATTCCTGCAGAGAGGAAAGGCTTTTAATCCTCAAAGGGGGTCTCATGGGTGGTTTTTGGCAGATCCGCTGCACAGCTGTGGAAACCATTAGGGCATCCTCACAGCTTTTATTTCCTCTGCTGATGATTCCACATGAAGAGGCTCATTTTAATACCGACAGGATTACAGATTACACACACATGACGTCTGATGTGGAGGAAACAACCAGGACACACTTCATAAAACAAAGACACCAGAGCCAGGAGCAGGTGTCTGACCAGCTCTGTACTGGTCACCAGTTCAGGCTCAGCTCTGATACTGGGACACAGACGGGTGTTCGGGGTGAGACTGAGTTCAGAAGGACCAGAAACAGTCTGCAGAGTTGGAGCTGCTCCTGGTCTCTCCTTCCTGCTCTCAGACCCTCTCTGGAGCCCACTCCTGCAAAAAAGGAAAGCTGCTTCTTGTCAGACAAGCGCCCCCTGCTGGAGGAAGTGCTAACCAAAGGCATTTCACTGCTACCATTTTTATAGAGCCCAGATGATTTTCAGACATTTTCCATGTTGTAATATTCCAAGGCTCTGAAAATGGAGCGTTAAGAGAGAGCACGAGGACGAGCTGTGAGACCAGGAGAGGAGGGAGAGAAAGGAGCAGAGAGGAGCAGAGAGGAGCAGCAAGTTTCAGATCAAACTCAAAGACAACCAGGAGTCTGTCTCCTCACAGCAGGAGTCAGAGCTCAACACTTTCTACAAACCAGAAATAAAGAGAATGTGGGTCAGTGAAGGACAGGAGGTCTCCCAGCAGACCGTCCTCTGTGTCCAACACTGAGGTCCATCAGTGAGAAGATCAGAACAGATCAGCTGATTTTAGGAGGACCACAGGAGGACCAGGTCTGAACAGGAAGAGACATGGAGTCCAGAACTAGTTCATCAGACTGAGGAGACTTCAGTAAAGTCCACACAGATCCTCCTCCTTCATAAACACAAACATGTATATGTTATAGAGGAGCAGACCGAGCCCCCCCACTCCTTAACTTCGACCACACAGACCCCCCCTCCCGTTTATCGCCATAATTGGAGAAAAAAAAGCGGATCTGAGCCTCACTCACCTTCTTCCGGGGCTGCCATTTCATCATATTTGTAAACCAAAATGGGTCAGCATTAAGATCTTATCGGAGAAACGACCGAAGACTCGGAGAAATCCACGGAGTCAGTCATGCTGCTTCGAGACTTCCCACAATGTTGCAGCAGATTTCCTCCAAGAACAGATTCATGCTTCTGAGCGACTCTCAGCTTTGCGGCAATTTTCAGGGAGACAGCGCAGTCCACGGAGCTCACGGGGCGGATAAATCCACAGACGAGGTCGGAGAATTAATCAGAGACACATGGTGTCGACTGACCGACCGACTGACCGACTGACAGCAGCGGGGAGGATCGGTTCCTGCGCGTAAATCCAAAGTACGAGTCCGTTATGGATCCACTCCCTCCTCTCTCGGCTCCGCTCGGTCGGCGCCTCCAGGACCGATCCGAACTCCGTACCAAGGAAAATTAATTCTGTAACTTTTCCGAACCGGGTCGATCCTGGAACAAGTCGAGACCGTGAGTCCGGATCCCGTCGAAGCAGAGAGAGGAAGGCCAAAAGAGCGGAATACTCCTCCCGGCGGTCAAATCCGCTTTTCCCATCGACACAAACAGACTTTTCCAAGTCTTCTCGGAGAAACGGAGCCCGGCGGAGACAGCGCGACAAGCGGAGGGATTACTTTGTGAAGGAGGAGGAGGAGGAGGAGGAGGAACGACCTCCAGAAAAATTCTTGGAATTTCTGCTGCGGAGCTGGAAGGAAATCCTGAGTCCTGCTGCTCCAAACTGGACTCGGCTCTCAGATGAGTTCCCTCCCTGCGCTCCTCCAGATCTGCAGACCAGGAGCGGAGGAGCAAAAGGAGGAGGAGGCTGCAGGGTCATAGCGCCGCCGGTTCATCAGGAGGAGGAGGAGGAGGAGGAGTGCGCTTTACATTTACGCACCAAAGTGACGCGCAGCTGCGGTTCGGTTCTGTGTTCAAGGACTTTTCCTGCTCATCTGGGTCCATTTAAAGAGACAATACAAGAGCCAGAATAAACAGAAGAGTGTCCGGTCATCTAAGGGTGTTTAAAAAAGAGGAAATAAAATCATAAATATGAACTTTAGACTGTTTACACTCAGGACTGTCTGACCGGAACTAAAACTCTTTCATGGACCTGAACTCAGTCCGAACCCCTAAACTCAGTCCGAACCCCTGATGTCAAACTGTGTTTTTTTTAATGTGGCTAACATTAGCAGAGCTAGCACCACCAGCCTTCAGCCTTCTTCACAGTGGTTATATGACATTTAAAGGTGGTGTAGTCAGGATAGAATAGAACAGAATAGAATATTCCTTTATTGATCCCCCATGGGGGAAATTTTTTTGTCACAGCAACATCACAGACAAAAAGTGCAAAAATGCAGTTATAAAAATAAAGATCCTAATATTAAGAACTTAAATAAATGTAATAATTAAGAAAAAATTTAGAAAAAGGGAGAAGAAAAATAAAACTATCTACAATATAAACAATTGAAATGGCAGAGAAAAGTGTTGGTGTAAATCCAGTTATTATTACAGTTCATTATAAAGTCTTATTGCAGAGGGAGGAATGACCTGTGGTAGCGCTCCCTAAAGAAGTTCCAGTTTTTAGGAGAAATCTTGAACATAAACTCGACCCCTCCCAACCAGTTTTCAGCTCCTCCTCTCCTCTTAAGCCCCGCCCACAAACAGACGCTCCTGCTCGCTCGTATCGTTCCAATTAAATTCAGATATAATGCAGATAAATCCTTCAGATCATTACAAATGGGGCCCAGTCAAGGTGAAAGTCAAAAGCATTGGTGCTACTGTAGATGCCAACAGACGACCAGCAAACACAATGTTTGCAGGACTTCTACAACGAGGATAAAGTGACATAGTCCAGGACCCGAGGGAGGACAGTTTAGCGATGGAGCTACAACACGCTACAGCAGGTCCGTTTGACAAGAAACACTTCTGTTACAGACACTTGTCTTACTTTGTTAAAGCGGTTTACCTGTCCAGCAGAAAGGTTACAGGGTCACCAAGATCCCCAAGCGTCCCCCATCGTTTATGTTGACCCGGCGCCTTAGCTGTCATCAATGTCAAATGTCATCAATAACTAATAACTATTGACTGATTTTTGTAAATACGTCACAAAAATAAAGACGCTTCTCTAACAGAATCCTGCCGACCCCACCTTTGAATGCATGTGTGCATGAATGAATGAATGAATGAATAAGTACCATCTGTCATCTGCGCTTGTTTCCATCTGGGTAGTAAAGTTTGTTGGATGATGGCGGTGACTCTGTCTGCTGGTGACAGCTGCTCTAATATGATTGGTTGAACTGTGTAATTCTGGCGCCGCCCACTCAACAACCTCAGCAGTTCATGTTGTGAGTTATGTTCATGAGTTCACAGTGACTGTGTGATCTGAGTTCTTGTCAGGCGATCGATGACACTCAGGAGTCGAACGTAAATTCGGCGAATTGCAAAGATCACTGGGAGTGGTCACATGTTCAGGACGCTTTCACTGAAGCCAATCAGCATGGAGATCCGCAGTGACATATGTCAACAACAGCCAACAACGGTGGAGGTTCATCCACCTTTAAACTGGAGGCCAAACTGATGGTGACGCGGTGTGGCGACCCTGAGCTACACGAAGTGACTCGTTTCCATGGAAACAGAAAAAAAAGGAGTCTGCTGTGAGGAAAGAGAGCGAGGAGGTCAGGTGATCTGGTAAGATGTGGAAACACAACAACATCCTCTCATTACAGTTAACCTGGACTGAGTCTGATGAAAACAGGAGTGAAGGAGACTCCGCCTCTCGTGTGAATTCGTGGTTTGGGAGAAACGCTAACGGAGCGAGTTATTCACGCAAATTCAGCGAGGAAAGACAAAAACCTTCAGGTGCTGAAATCCAGGAGTTTATGGGTGGAAGGTGGATGTTCAAACATCCGAGTGATGGAGGTGAGGAGGAAACCGACTCGGCTCGTCTTTCTGAACGGACGCCGTCGTCCTCGGTTATTCTCTAAGACAGAGACTCTGGGTATTATCTCAGGACATGCTGAGAAGTCTGTCTGCTGCAGCCGACACACAAATATGTGATGCGGAGGATATTTCTGCACACGCTCCTCCTCAGACTCCTCCCCATCACTGCGGCTGAAGAGAGGAAATATCTGCGCTCGTAAAAAACGACTTTTTATCGTTCATTTGGGAAGTTGGCTGAATAAAAGTCAAAACAGCGAACATGGTTACTCTGGCAGCCGACCCCCAACCACAATCAGCGCCACAGTCACAGAACCACAACAGCATGAAACCAGCTCATTCATCACAGGGGTTTATGACAGCATGAATACAGTCATGGTTTCATCACGGAGGGTCACTCACTTCAACAATTAGCTCTGGTTTAAACTGGTTTAGGTAATGGACTCTATGGGGCTGTGAGCTGGTCAATAAACCGGTGACTGTTGAGGGTCAGCGGGGTCCGAGGTCCACCCAAAGGCCACTCTGATAACAAAGGATCAGGGGGGGGGGGGGGAGGAAGGTGACATATGGCCTCATGGACAAACTCCTGCTGTGCTCAGAGTCCAAGAGACACACAGTAATCCACATGGATGAACATGAACAAAATCCTGGACACGTCCTCCGCTCCCACAGCTGGTATCCCAAAATACACACACAAAACACACACACACAAATACACACAAAACACACACACACAAAAACACACAAACCCAGAAACCCCCAAAACCAGGTTTCAGGAACTTTCCCTGATTTCACAGGTTCAGATGGTTTTAAAAAACTAAAATCTGTGAAAATCAGGATCTGAACTCATCTACATGTTTCATATCCTGGTATACTGTAAAATATCCTACTGTACAGTATCATATCATAGTATTCTGTATCATATCCTAGAATACTTTATCGTATCCTAGTGTACTATATAATTTCCTAGTATACTGTATCATATCCTAGTGTATCATATCCTAGTATACTGCATCATATGATAGTGTACTGTAACATATCCTTGTGTAGTGTATCATATTCTACAGTACTGTATCATATCTTATGTTTCTGTATAATATCCTAGTATACTTTATCAAATCCTAGTGTACTATATAATTTCCTAGTATACTGTAAAACATCCTGCTGTACTGTATCATATCTTATTATTCTGCATCAAATCCTACTGTATCATATCCGAGTATACTTAATATATCCTAGTGTATTATATCCTAGTATACTGCATCATATGATAGTGTACTGTAACATATCCTTGTGTAGTGTTTCATATCCTACTGTAGTATACAGTATCCTATCCTAGTGTATCACATACTAGTGTACTGTATAATTTCCTAGTATACTTATCATATCCTAGTGTACTGTCATTTCCTAGTGTACTGTATCCTATCCTACTATATTCTACTGTAATATTAAACATAGCCTTTATTCTTATATTGTTTTTCTGCAGTACCTTCTCCTCCAGTATGTCTTATTTTTAAAGGGTTGATTCTCTCATCACCTCCTCATGTCCAGAACAGGCTGACAGGAGATCCAGGATTCACGTGAGCCTCATATAACGAGGTCTTATTGGACCTAAAGAGGGGCGACGCTCTGCAGTCCTACTGCGATCAAAGTCACAGAGAAACGGACTGAAAACAGGTTTACAAAAGCTGGGTTTGTATCCCTCTGATACGGAGGACTTTTGTGGGTCCAGCTGACTCCTGTCGGGTACTTTGTGCTGGAAACATCTTTGTGCGCTCGGCTTTAATGTTCCCTTTTTCAGCACACGCTCGCTCTCATTGAAGCTGAATCATCTGAAGCAGGTTTACTCTGGAGATTGTTTCATAAAAGTCACGTTTGAAGATCAATCAGAGGCCACTCGAGCGAGCTGTTCACTAAGCGTCTGTTGGTAGTGAAGCCTGTCATCTGGCATCTCCATACAGGAGCAGGCTCCCCGAGCACGCCTCTGCTTTCCCAATCAGAGCTGCACAGGAAATCAGACTCCAGCCCTCAGAGGGAAACAAAAACTCTCTCTCTCTCTCTCTCTCCCTCTCTCTCTCGTTTTTCCACGTCTCAGAGCTGCTGGTAAAACTTTGGGCTTCTTCCTTTCCTTGTTCTTGTGTTTTCATGTCTGTTATTTACTCCGGGGTCTCTCTGAGAGGTTGCACTGAAATAAGGGTTCATGTTGAATTCACAGAGCGGTGTGTTTTCTGTGTCACTGCAGGTTTAAAGAGGAGAAGCCTACTCCTGATATTGTCTGGTAACAACAGCATGGCCTTCCTACTGTCCTACTGTGTGTCCCTGTGAGGAGCCCGTACCTGCAGGAGTGGACAGAGTTCAGGCGCTCAGACTCTGGAGGGTCTTCAGTTTGACTGAACCCTCTCACGGTCGTGTGTGCGAACGCCGCTCAGCGCTCAGATGAAGGTTCTCCTGTATGAATCCGTCAGCCCGCCTGGTTATGAGTCCACATGATGTAAAACGTGCATCAGCCACATGTTGGCGAACAGAGGAACAGGGAGTGACAGAGCCGGAGTTTAAAGGCCCACAGCGGAGCGGCTCTCCTGAACGTCTGACGCTAATTTATTCTCACGCCGAGTCTCACTCTGAAGTCTCCACGCCGGAGAGTCGCTGTGAGGTATCTGTCCCCGCGTAAAACAACACAGCGGCCTTTTAATGAGCAGGGCTGCAGTTTCAGGGCGAGGAAACACACACGTGCACACACACACACACACAGTAATAATAAAGGGGAGATATTACAAAAGCCAAGAAGACCAGATCCATGAAAACTGATCCATCATGTTTGGAGCGCCAACGTTTCTGTCATCAAAACACAATTTCAGCGTCTGACAGACGAGTCGTACAGACGGACGAGTCAGGACGATGAAAGGCCGAACAACGTCACGACAATACAAGTGACACACACACACACACACACACACACACACACACACACACGCCAACACGCCACTGTGAAACAAATAACCCTCATCAGCATTCATCCATTCACCTTTATTTTGGATGATGTTTTGTCAGAATTTAGCCTGTGTGTGCACGTGTGTGTGTGTGTGTGTGTGTGTGTACATGCATGTGTCTTACTCTGAGCTCGGTGTTGATTAAGTGTCTGGAGCCTGAGGGGGGATAATGAGAGCCTCTAATTAATGAGCCTGTGCATATCTCAGAGTCACAGGGTCCTATCTGCAGAGAACAACTCTGAACACACACACACACACACACACACACACACACACACACACACACACACCTCAGTGCACCATGGGTAATGCTCCCTGTGCTGCAGCTTCTTCTTCTCCAGAGACGCCCAGCTGGGTCGCTGTCACTCTGGCTGCTGGTCCTGATAAGTGTCCTCTAATAGGGATGGATGGGAGTGAGGGCGCCCCGCTGTCAGAAGGTCACACACAGCGACCACCCAACACGCCCCCGACACACGCTGGTGTTACGGCCCTGAAATCCATCCTGGAGCTGCTGGATTCAGAGGGTGGAGGATCCAGACGGAGCTCCTCACCACCTGTGTCTCAGAGGGACGCGCTCTGGTCCTGAAGACAGAAGACTCGACATGTTTGAGCAGGTGGAATCTTCAGAGATGTGAGCTGCAGGTGGGTCGCCTCACATCAGAAGAGTCCAGATGGAGTCAGACTGCAGTGAAGAACTCTCATCAGACGTCAGAGTCAGTTTGTGTTCAGGCAGAGACCACATGGACCACGTGGGTTCATCTGGAGGTTCTCCTCCACAGCACAGACCTGACCAGGAGGTGGCGATGATTCTGTATCACAGATGAAACTCTCAGGTCGTTCACAGTCTCAGTTTAATCAGACTAACCTCATAACTCGTCTTTTTCTCTGAATCAGACTTCTCTCCTCGTCCTCGTTTACATGCAGCTGAGAAAACTGAATTATTGACGTGAACGTGTCCTCCTCCCCAACACTAGGGGGCGATATGGGTCTTTTCAGCGGCGCTGTTTCCAGGCCTTTTAAGAAGATGTCTCCGTTCCTCGCACAGTAAAATCTCCATTTCTGTCAAGACGGAAAGCTTAACGGCGCTCTCCTCACCAAAAGTGGGCGTTCTTTCGTGCTCTTGCCATGTCGCCGTTGCTTCAGAGTCTTTAAATAATAGCGACACTTCTTCTCTGGTGTTTCTGTTCCGCGGTTACGGCGCACGCTCACATGCACAGTCCGATCATACTCTGACTACGCCAGTTACATGGTAGAGAAAATCGAATTGGACAGTTATCTTAGCGCTTGTCTTGTCTGAATACAAAGCGAGCGCTACAATAACTTTGGTAGATGACGCCATCTTGTTTCAGGTCTCCTTGGTAACTGAAACGCTGAGAACTCGGGTGTGACGTCATTCTCAGCTCCGACTTCTGACTCCTGAGGAAACTCGAACGCAGCAGAAGTCCTCATGTGAAGGTTCACCTGGGGTCGAAGATGAAGATTAGCGTCTGAGGTGATTGGCTAATCCTGCCTCTCACCTGAACTGACTCAGGTCCTCTCAGAGGTAAACAGGCGGAGCTGATGGAGGAGGAGCAGGAGGAGCAGGAGGAGACGGTCAGAGGAGAGAACCGCCGAGTGTTTGTGACTCTGAAGTCTGTTTAAAAATTCAACAATAGACACTTCACAGCTCCACCTCTGAGCCTGCGTGTGTAGATGTGTGTAGATGTAGATGTGTGTAGATGTAGATGTGCGTAGATGTAGATGTGTGTAGATGTAGATGTGTGTCGATGTAGATGTGTGTAGATGTAGATGTGTGTAGATGTAGATGTGTGTAGATGTAGATGTGCGTAGATGTATGTAAATGTGTGTGTAGATGTGTGTAGATGTAGATGTACGTGTGTAGATGTAGATGTGTGTAGATGTAGATGTACGTGTGTAGATGTAGATGTGTGTCGATGTAGATGTGTGTAGATGTAGATGTGCGTAGATGTATGTAAATGTGTGTGTAGATGTGTGTAGATGTAGATGTACGTGTGTAGATGTAGATGTGTGTAGATGTACGTGTGTAGATGTAGATGTGTGTAGATGTAGATGTACGTGTGTAGATGTAGATGTGCGTAGATGTACGTGTGTAGATGTAGATGTGTGTAGATGTACGTGTGTAGATGTAGATGTATGTAAATGTGTGTATAGATGTAGATGTACGTGTGTAGATGTAGATGTGTGTCAATGTAGATGTATGTAAATGTGTGTGTAGATGTGTGTAGATGTAGATGTGCGTGTGTAGATGTACGTGTGTAGATGTAGATGTGTGTAGATGTACGTGTGTAGATGTAGATGTGTGTAGATGTAGATGTACGTGTGTAGATGTAGATGTGCGTAGATGTACGTGTGTAGATGTAGATGTGTGTAGATGTAGATGTACTTGTGTAGATGTAGATGTGTGTAGATGTAGATGTACGTGTGTAGATGTAGATGTGCGTAGATGTACGTGTGTCGATGTAGATGTGCGTAGATGTATGTAAATGTGTGTGTAGATGTGTGTAGATGTAGATGTACGTGTGTAGATGTAGATGTGTGTAGATGTAGATGTACGTGTGTCGATGTAGATGTGCGTAGATGTATGTAAATGTGTGTGTAGATGTGTGTAGATGTAGATGTACGTGTGTAGATGTAGATGTGTGTAGATGTAGATGTACGTGTGTCGATGTAGATGTGCGTAGATGTATGTAAATGTGTGTGTAGATGTGTGTAGATGTAGATGTACGTGTGTAGATGTAGATGTGTGTCGATGTAGATGTACGTGTGTAGATGTAGATGTGTGTCGATGTAGATGTATGTAAATGTGTGTGTAGATGTAGATGTGTGTAGATGTAGATGTACGTGTGTAGATGTAGATGTGTGTAGATGTATGTAAATGTGTGTGTAGATGTGTGTAGATGTACGTGTGTAGATGTAGATGTGCGTAGATGTACGTGTGTAGATGTCGATGTAGATGTATGTAAATGTGTGTGTAGATGTGTGTAGATGTAGATGTACGTGTGTAGATGTAGATGTACGTGTGTAGATGTAGATGTGCGTAGATGTACGTGTGTAGATGTCGATGTAGATGTATGTAAATGTGTGTGTAGATGTAGATGTACGTGTATAGATGTAAATGTGTGTAGATGTACGTGTGTAGATGTAGATGTGCGTAGATGTACGTGTGTAGATGTCGATGTAGATGTATGTAAATGTGTGTGTAGATGTAGATGTACGTGTATAGATGTAAATGTGTGTAGATGTACGTGTGTAGATGTAGATGTGCGTAGATGTACGTGTGTAGATGTCGATGTAGATGTATGTAAATGTGTGTGTAGGTGTGTGTAAATATTTCCATAGTGCAGCCAAAAGCTCAAATTGCGTCTGAGTGAAAAACACAAACTCTGTGTAAAGTGTTTGATAATGAAGCGGCTCTTGAACGCCCTCACTCTCTCTCTCTCTCTCTCTCCTCTCACACTAAATTAAAGTGTTTAATCACGGATTCTTCACACAGCGTGATAAAGACATGTGATTATCATCTTTTTATTCTCTTTCAGTCCCATGCCTTCGTCTCTGCGTCCTTCTTTTCTTCTTCCAATTACACTAATGAAGAAAGGCTTGTTTAGTCCCCGGAGACGCTCTGAAGAAGACAAGGACCTGAACTCTGAGAAGTGTTTAATAATTCAGAGCTTTTGGACACGGATGAAACGGGCTGCAGCATATTGTTTCAATCAGGCCGACCGTTAAAGCGGCGCTGAGGTTTGACGTCTGCGGCGGAATCGATAAAAACAGGTTTTCCACAGATCCTGTGTGGTCCGACCGCGTCTCTGTTCACTAAACATGGAGGCCGAGCAGGACAATGACTCCAAATGTGTTTATCTGCTTCTACTGATACACATAAACACAGAAACACACACTAAACCGTGCTGCGGTCAGACCCCGCCCATCTCCACGCCCTCATCGCCAAACCCCAAAACCAAACTCCGGCCTCTCTTCTCCAATTACCTTTCTTCCCACAGCATCACCAAACCAGAACCATCGCAACGCTCCCACACCCCCGGACCCCTCCTACCAAAGGTTTCCATGAGAAACACACACACACACACACACACACACACACACACACATTAAATGGATTTATGATCTCTTAAACAGACTCAAATTAAGAACAAATCAAACTGAACAAACTCTGAACTCGCTCTCAGATCCTCTGGTTCTGGTTTCTGTGGTTCTGATTTAGAAAGGGGGACCGGGCCAGACCTCAGACCTCAGACCGGGTCCTTTAAGTCATCCGCACAGTTTCTGTTCAGGACGCACAAAGTTATCGGCGTCTGCAGACGGGAACATTTCTGCAGATATTGATCAGATGATCAGATTATCGTCAACAAAGACTGATTATTAAACAGTGTGTGTGTGTGCGTGCGTACGTGCGTGTGAGCGTGGAGAGAATATAGAAACGCTCTCATGTGGTCGACATGTAGCTGAAGGTTAATACTGAAATACGACACGGTGGTTGCAGGAGTTAAGTCGATACTTGAAGCCACTGAGATGTTTGACCTGGAGTAACCTGGTCGACGCGCCGCTCTGCTGAGTTTTCCCGTGAGTTGTGAGGATCAGTGAGAGTCCGGACGCTGTTCCTCGGATTCAGCAAACCAAAAATTTATTGCGATGAACAAACGATTCATTTTACGACAGATATCCAACACTGAACAAAGAAGGAAACCGCCGGCAGTTAGCGCCATGACGGTCAAAAACCTTTTGTCCTTCTGGGTCAAACCCCTGCCCACAACAGTGACATGGCTACCTTCATCTCTGAGCCCCCAGATAACAAGACAGCGACACCTACAGCACAAAAAGTGAACTGCAACTCATGATATGTATCACAGCAACATATTTGGCTCCTTCAGTGGTGTCAGAGGTCACTATACTGACAGCAAGTGTCTTCATAAAGACCTGAGATCCTGATCCTGGACTCTAAACAGGCCTGCAGTGACACAGTGAGTCCACGGTCTCCACAGTGGGAGAGATGAAGAAGAAGCAGCAGCTGTTAGCGAGCTAGCTTTAGCGTCCCTTTTTTTACTGTAACCTTTATTGAAGCAGGAAAGTCCCACTGAGGTGAAAAATCTCAGACACACACTGAGGACCACGGCTCAGTCCAGGTGAACTCCAAACAACAACGTTATCTGTTGGATTTAACAACCTTCAGAGACTCCGCCTCCTTCAGTTCAGGGTCGTTTTAAAAACCAGGACCAGCAGGTTTGATGAGGAAACATCTCCTCTGGGTTTATGATGTTTATTTATATTTACAGCTGATGAAGTAACGCCTGAATTCACTCTTTTCACTGATTTTGTTGTTTATTTTTAAACTTTTCCATCAGTACCAGGATAAAAAAAATAGATATGTGTGAATTATAAAATGTATTCAGGGTCACATGTGTGAAAAAAAAAAATCAACAAATGTTTTTTCCTGTAAATACGGTGGTGAAGTTGGTATCAGGTTGGATATATTTTCCTGTAAATACGGCGGTGAAGTTAGTTTCAGGTTGGATATATTTTCCTGTAAATACGGCGGTGAAGTTAGTTTCAGGTTGGATATATTTTCCTGTAAATACGGCGGTGAAGTTAGTTTTAGGTCGGATATATTTTCCTGTAAATACGGCGGTGAAGTTAGTTTAAGGTTGGATATATTTTCCTGTAAATACGGCGGTGAAGTTAGTTTTAGGTCGGATATATTTTCCTGTAAATACGGCGGTGAAGTTAGTTTCAGGTTGAATATATTTTCCTGTAAATACGGCGGTGAAGTTAGTTTTAGGTTGGATATATTTTCCTGTGAATACGGCGGTGAAGTTAGTTTCAGGTTGAATATATTTTCCTGTAAATACGGCGGTGAAGTTAGTTTCAGGTTGGATATATTTTCCTGTAAATACGGCGGTGAAGTTAGTTTTAGGTTGGATATATTTTCCTGTAAATACGGCGGTGAAGTTTGTTTAAGGTTGGATATATTTTCCTGTAAATACGGCGGTGAAGTTAGTTTTAGGTCGGATATATTTTCCTGTAAATACGGCGGTGAAGTTAGTTTTAGGTTGGATATATTTTCCTGTAAATACGGTGGTGAAGTTAGTTTCAGGTTGGATATATTTTCCTGTAAATACGGCGGTGAAGTTAGTTTAAGGTTGGATATATTTTCCTGTAAATACGGCGGTGAAGTTAGTTTTAGGTCGGATATATTTTCCTGTAAATACGGCGGTGAAGTTAGTTTTAGGTCGGATATATTTTCCTGTAAATACGGCGGTGAAGTTAGTTTTAGGTTGGATATATTTTCCTGTAAATACGGCTGTGAAGTTAGTTTCAGGTTGGATATATTTTCCTGTAAATACGGCGGTGAAGTTAGTTTTAGGTTGGATATATTTTCCTGTAAATACGGCGGTGAAGTTAGTTTTAGGTTGGATATATTTTCCTGTAAATACGGCAGTGAAGTTAGTTTCAGGTTGGATATATTTTCCTGTAAATACGGCGGTGAAGTTAGTTTTAGGTTGGATATATTTTCCTGTAAATACGGCGGTGAAGTTAGTTTCAGGTTGGATATCTGACGGACATTCTCTGAGGATCTACCGGTGTCTTCTCACTCTCCATAACCGGGAATAACAACAGCAGCGCGGTTAAATCTACTCGACACCCTCACTGTCAACGTCGGTGTTGAATAAGGGACCGTCAATAAATTACCGGTTGATGTTCTCAGAAAAGGCTGTTTTCCTTCAATAGCTTCACTGTCATGTGACCAAAAGACCTAAAATTGATTTCTAATAATAGTACTAAGGTCGATCAATAAGACAAAGATTATTTGATCAGTTTTCATTGTTCTCCTGAAGTCCCTTGTGTTCTCCTTACTTTTTTAACTCAGGAGAACATGTGAACAAAGTTAGAGTCAAACCCTTAACACCTTTATTCTCGCAGGTTGTGAAGCTGTTGACAGCGCCCCCTGGGCTCCCTAATTTAACCCTGTGAGAGAACATGGCGTCTCAGTGACGACTTCCTGTGTCAGCGCAGAGACTCGTCCGTGTACAGTGGCGTTCAGAGTCTGGATTAGACCATCAGTGGACTCCTTAGAGCGGTCTGACTTTAGATGAAAGGGGTTAAAGCGGGATGATCAGGATTAATCTGCCTGGGTAGAACAGGTGTTAATCCCTTAAATTAGCCGTGTAGCTAAGGCCGGCCCCTCTTTCATCTCCACCGCCGACTCCTGGAGACCGGAGACGAGCTGTTGTTAACCCAGCAGAATTAGCCGTCCTCCTTCACCCTGACCGCCCTGATAACGGCGCCGTGGCTCTAATGCATCATCAGAAACATGATGTCATTTACATGCCGGCGGCGTTTGGACTCCAACAGCTGTGCTCGCTCTCTCGCTCTCTCTCTCTCTCTCTCTCTCTCTCTCTCTCTCTCTCTCTCTCTCTGAAACACAGGTTAGGCAGCGCTGAAACACTATCAGCAGGCTTACAGATATCCTCGGGCAAGGTGCAGCAAATACTCTGCCGGAAATAAGACGGGTCTGCGCCATGATACTCATCATGTGGAGGCTCAGGAGGAGCTGAGGGAGCAGAGGGAGGATTTGAAGGAGGAGGAGGAGGAGGAGGAGGAGGGGGCTGACTCGACTTTAAGGACAGGAACTCCTGAGTCCTTTCCTATCAAACTCCTCCACCAGCCTCCTGTCAGACCTCCTCCTCCTCCTCCTCCTCCTCTCCTCCCTCTGACTTTTCTCCTCCAATCATCTTCATCCTGCTCCAGCTCTGCCTGCTGCTGTCACCGACAAACCTCCACCTGACAGGAGTCTCCCCCGTCTCCTCCTCACCTGTCTGACCACTAAAGACGCCTCATTAGCATTCATGGTCATATGGGGGGGCGGCGGGGGGCTGAGACCGCTTCCCACAGAGCTCCTGTCTGCTTCCACAGCCACCAGTTTGGCCAGTGGGTCTGTCCCAGTTCAGACTCCCAGTCCCAGGCTAGACCTCGCCATCTGGCTGGTCTGGAAACAGTCGGGCCCTCTCTCTCCGACAGGAAGATGACCAGAGAGGAAGGTCAGGCCGCGCTGTGACGGCCAGGAAAAGAGGGGTGTGTGTGTGTGTGTGTGTGTGTGTGTGTGTGTGTGTGTGTGTGTGTGTGTGTGTGTGACAGATAGACTAATAGATGAGAGCGACAGCAGAGACAGAGAGGACACTGTTTCCTTTAAGCTGCCACCCTCACTGTGACTCACTGACGGATGAATCTCTGCCTCCACACTGCACCTACGTGCATGTGGGCGTGCACGTGAGCGCGCATGTGTGTGTGTGTGTGTGCTGCATATGTGTGCACGCATGACCACAATCCCACTCATCTCAAACACATCATGACAGCTCACAGCCGGAACCTAAGCTTCATTTACCCACAATGCAGCAGTAATGTGGCGCTCCTCAGCAGGGCGCCCGGAGTGGACGACCATTTGGAAGGTCATTAGAAATGCGGTTTGAAAAGCGCACGGCGCCTGTGTGCACGCTGGAGTCGTTACATGTAAATGACTCCAACACTGCGGAGATTATGAACGTGTTCATCTTGGATCAAACAGAGAGGAGGAGGAGGAGTTTCTCCAGAGCGCCGGTTTCAGAGCGCCGCACGCCTTTTGTTCATCCGTGCAGCCGCAGAGAAGACAAAGAGGAAGATGATCTTAGAGCTGGATCCTGGAGGAGAAGAGGAAACATCTCAGGCTCCTGAACAAACACTCGGAGGAGGTTCCTGGGCCGTTCTCTTCATGAAACCATGAACCAGATATCAGGGAGGAGCTAAAGCCGCCGTTTACACGCCATGTTGTTAACACACACCTGCACGAGTGTTGGCGGTATGACGGGATAAAAGTGTAGAGAGATGTCTGCGCTCGCCGACAGGAAAAACGGAACGCGTCAGTTTCGGAGCGTTGCCAGCGTATCGTGCGGCATTTGTTCGCTCCGTCTGATTGGTCAGGTTTGGGTGCGCTCCCTATAATCACCAGCGTGTCCAGCTGACAGCTCGGCGTAGTTTAAACGAAATAGAAACAGCTTCAGTGGTGGTGGTCATGGCGGACGCGGAGATTAGCGTCAGTACCGAACAAACGGAGGCGGGCCGACCCACCCGACACGAGGACGAGGAGGAGGAACGCGTTCTGAAAAAGGGCGCGAGCCGAGACATCGGATTACCGGAGATTCTTTAGATTCAGAAAATCCGACAATGATGCCCAGAAACCGTCTCTGCTGTAGAACTGGGCCGTGTTTTCAGGACCACCTGGATCCGACTCCTCATCAGGAAGGTCAAAGAGGACCTGAAGGTCTCTGAGGCGGTTCTGATCCGGTTCATCGGTCAGAAACTTCTTCCTGCTCACGTTGACCTTCAGGTTTCAGAGCTGAAGGTCGACTCTGATACACCGACCTGATATGGTTGGAGTAAATGTAGATTTGAGCGTGGAGCGGTGGCGGTGGCGTTGAGAGGAGCCGAGCTCAGCAGTTTTCCGAGTGGGTTGGTCTTTCTCTGACCCCCATTCTTCCTCCTCCCTCGGTCTCTCCATCTCTGTCTCTCTCCTCCTCCCCCTCCCCGTCCGTCCAGCACTTCTCTGTCCTTCATCCTCATTCTATTTCATGCCTCGTCCTCCTCTCGCTCGCTCCTCATCCATCACCACCCGCACACTGCGCCGCTGCATCGCCCCCCCATCCCTCCGCCCCCCCCCCCCTCCAGTACCCGGCCCAGCCTGATCCGGCCCTCGGCGCCGCCTCAGTCCGCTGTGACTCATCACTTCATCTGATTCAGTTTGTCATTCATCACATCACAGCGTCTCTATCACCATCTGCCTGCAGCACATCAGGACGACACCGCCACCGCCACCGCCACCTCCTCCATCAGCCATATTTCTCCTCCTAACCGGGTCACGCCCTTTTGTCCCAGAACTCCATAAAAACATGAACCCGCTCGTTACTGAAGGCCGCTCCTAATTAAGATTCATGCGCTGGTACTTCCTGTGACAGCGACCTCTCCGCTGCGTTTATCATCAGCTGGACTCCATCACCTCATGGGAAACGGAGTCAAACGAAGACCCAGGACTGTGACTACAAACATGGCCGCCTCTGTTCAGAGGACCTCACACTCCGACCTCTGACCTCACTTAATTAGCTTCTTAATTATTATTAGTCCAGAGCAAAACTCGGCCACGCTGATTATAGTCGGACTAAGGTGTTTACATGACCTTCAGTTGTCCGGTCTTTATCGGAATAAGACGATAATTCGGTTTTCTTGAGTGTCATGGAAACGGACTGACTGATTTCTAATTCTTCGTTAAAAGGACAACTGGACTGAGTTGAGACGTTTCGCCTAACTAAGTCCAGTTGTCCTTTCCATGCGGAGATTCCCACTTCAGAGTCATGTGACTAACCTGTTGGACAAAGTTGGTTTAAAATCATCTAAAAAAACATAAAAATCTGTTTTATTTCCGATCATTTTAACCCTTAAATGTTTTTTTAACTTCGTCCCTCAGAGTTCGGAGTTCTCCGACTCTGATTATAGTCGGACTAAAGTGTTTACGTGACCTTCAGTTGTTCGGTCTTAATCAGAACAGGGACAAACGTACATTTTAAGTCTTGCTTTTATATGATTAACTTGAAGTGTTTTAACTTTTATCTCTTTCTAGTTTTAATCTCTGGATCATCCTTTATTTTGGTGCTCTTATTTTAGTAACTTCAGCTGTTGTTTTGATTTCATTTTATTGATTATTTCTTCAATTTTATTCTATGTTTCTTTGTTTTTAGATTTTAACCTCCAGTGTTTCCTAATTTTAAGATAAGGATGTTTCCTCAGTGCGCACTTTGCTGTTTCCTTTTTAAGTTCATGTATTTTAATTCTGTTTCTTCTGCGTTTAGATCGTGGGAATGAGGGGCTGGGGTAGATTTCTGTATTCTTTGTTTCTGATTAAATAATTCGATTTTCTCAGGTGTAAACGTACCGACTGTTTCCTCTCTCCATCCGTCTCTCCGCTGATGTACGAGGTTTCCTGAGAAGGTTGGAGGTGAGAATCCTGAGACGATGACCTTCGTGGCGTTGGAGCGAGCGCCCGTCTCTGCTCCTCCTCCTCCTCCTCACACTGTAAACATGTGCCTGACTCACGCTGACTCAGCAGAACGTCAGCAGACTTTAATTACGGTGTTTATTTTGGGTCTGGTCTGAGCGCACAGGTGCCCCAGAACCAGAACTAAAGCCTGTTTGGATCCCCTCTGAGCCGATCTGCCGCCCCTCCCTGTAAACAGACCTCGCCTCCGCACGCTTTGATGTGGTCGGAGAAAAAGACCCGGCAGCGGCGGCGGCGGCGATGATGTAATTCTGGTGTAAGCCGACTTTCTGAGCGTTGGAGTTTCCACGTTGAGTCCCAGCTGAAGCTTCCACGCCCCGCTCCGCTCAGAGGGGCCGGGCAGCCCTCAGAAAGTCCCCCTGAGGAGCCCAGCAGATGTGAGGATGCTTTGTGTGCATCCATCATGAGTCGTGTTTCATCACTCTCGTTCTTCACGGTGGGTGGTCCGTGTGGACGAGGAGCATCGCTGAGGAGCATCGCTGAGGAGACGCACACCAGCAAACAGCTTCAGACGCAAACTCAGCGAGTCAAAACAGACTCCAAAACATCCGTAAAGATCTGGAGGGTCAGACTTCCTCTGTGAGAAGATAAAGATGAATCAAGATGAAGATCCAGAAGATCAGAGGAGCCGCCGCCTCCTCCTCCTCCTCCTCCTCCTCCTCACACACACACATGACTAAACACATTAAATGTTCACTGATCAGTTTGGACACAGATTCATTAACGCTTGAATCAGACGTCTGAAGAGAATCTTCACCTCCACTCTGCAGAGAGAAGCTCCGTCACAGGCGGAGCAGAAGTGGCGCTCCAGGAGAGATTACGACAGTAAACGGCGTCTCAACAAGAAGTGGATTTAGGGATGAGAAGTGGATTTTCTCATCAGCTGAATTCTCTATTCAGGCGGTTTTTTCTCCTCTTTATTCAGACGCTCTGAAGCAGGAAGGCTGTTTAACTACAGAGAGGAAGTGTCTGCTGACACACCAACACTTACAGCCTCTTTCACACTCTGACGGCGGCGGCGGCGGCGGCGGCGGAGCACGCTCAGATCTGACAGGTGAAAACTGGCTGTTAGAGCGTCAGAGTGAGGTGTGGAGTCTGATTATTACTGAGGCATGAAGGACACCTGCTGAGCATGAACGTGAGGAGAACAGGCTGGACCTCCTGAGCCTCCGTAGGACAGAGAGGGGTGACCATGAGGGACCATCAGGAGGCGTTTATAGAACACAGAGAGTTTCTGTTCTCTTGACTTTTCTTCTTATGGATCCATCTGAAACTATTGATAACTGGGGATGTAATGATTATCGGTAAAATGATAAAATGTCTGACAGTTAGAACTACCGGTTAATTTTTAATTCCTGTTAAAACCGTGTTTGACTGTCGCTCTCTGGAAAAGCTCACAGTGATTCTGCTCAGACAGGCTCACTGTGCTGCAAACAACCTGTAAATATGAAGAGAATCACAATAATGGTCATAATAATCCTGATGTGAAATGTTCATATCGTTACGTCTCTATTACTTAAAATAATTATTCTCCTAAAGTAAAAACAGAAGGAAACTGAAGCGTCTTTAAAAACTGAGTTTAAGGAACAGAAATGAAAATGTGTTTTAGAGATCAATAACTTCAGACGGAGGAGAGGCTGGAGCTCATTCTGCTCTATGACTCTATGCTAATATCCAGGTGAGCGTCTGCACACGTGCAGCAAACAGACTGTCTATAGGAGAGCGGCATTATGGGATATTCACGGCATCATCACTAAAGTTTGCAGGAGCTGAATGGGAGACTCGTCTCTATGCAGATCCATACAGTTCTCCAAAGAGGATCAGGGGCTCTGCAGCACTATCAGCCCATCCAGATGGTATACAGGGCAGCCATGACAGTCCAGAACAAGCTCCCCAGCTGCTCCACCACCCCCAAATCTCCATGACCTAAATCTGCTTCTCCCAGGCGGAGGAGAGAGCTGAAGAATGGACACCTTCAAATTTCACATTTCACACTCCACCATTAATTCTCCCCGTGACCGAGCGCCGATCCACGGGAGCATCGAACAGTCAGGAGTGTTTCCTGCAGATTTACACGCTCAGAGTTCACAGTTTCATCACGTCACTAAATATTCCTCTGTGCAGTGAAAGACGGTCGGAGCGACAACCGGAAATATGGAGTTAAAACGCAGAGATCATTAAACTCATGTCCACGCTGGTCCAGGTGGAGGAGGAGAAACCCCGTCTTGAAGATACGCTGTGATGTCCACTCTGTGGTTACTGACTGTGGCATTATTTTGGTCGTTTGTCGATCACACACAGACACACACAGAGCACATAACAACACAAACAACACAACAAACATGGAGGGCGGAGGAGGCGACCCAGAGAGGAGTCTGGGTTTAAAACGTCTCAGTCAACAAACTAAAGTTTCAGAAACGACCGAAAACACTCAGACAAGAGTCTGTTTTTATCTTTTAACAGTGAGAGTTAAATTCTGTTAATGAAGAGGAGTTAACCAGCTGTGAGGGTGAAAGGATGACCTGGAGCAGAGAAATGGACCACCACTCCAGACCGTCACAGAAAACACCCAGAGATCATCAGCTGACGCTGTTTTCATGAAGGTACAAATTCACGCCATGTTTCTCCATCAGAGAAAAACGCCTGAGGTCTGAGGAGACGAGGCTGAGCAGACCTCAGTGAGAGTCTGTCAGAGCGACGGACCCGACAGACTAACCCTGAATTTTCACCACATCCAGAACAACTCTGATACAGAACAGCAGTTTTCACCGTCCACCAATCTCTACTGTATCCGATTTTGAGGCAAAATTTCACAGCAGCGGTAATTATGAGAACTCACAAGAACCTGCAGATTCACGTTCAATCACACGATAACGAGTTGTCTCTCTAAAGACAGACACATAGACATATAAGCAGTAGATTGTGTCCTTCCAGAGGAGGAAATCTACTTCTAGACTTCTAGAATCAGCATCTCCTCATCCATGGTGTCACCGGGGTGAAATGACGTCTAAAAACCTTTCACTTGTTCGTCTCCGCCCGTTTGCATGGTGTGAAATACGATCCTCCTGAAACACGGAGTCTTTTATTTTGAAAAGAAGCCGGATGTTTTATTTTGAAGTCTGTGCCCGACTTCCTTTCCAGCACGGGTTAATCTGTGCTGAATTTATCCGCCATGCTCCGATCGGAGGATACGACCTTTTAGGAGACGATCAGGATGAAGGTGGAGGTCAGGGGTCAGACTGCAGGAACCATCAAACCTCACTGCCTTCACCCACGTTTAAGACGTTTATCTGTACTGTGATATAAACGGAGTATCTGAGGAGGAGGAACCTGCAGCTTCAGCTCCTCCTCATCCAAACATGATTCAGACTGAAGTAGAAACACGGAGGAGCTCTGCTGAAGAGTCTCAGATCATGAGTCTCCTAAACTCAGTGACGCACTAAAAGCTTTTTAAAGAACAAATGGATGTAATGAGATTATTAGACTCTGATAAAGTCGTGTGGACGACAAAGAACAAGAATATAAATAACAGAGTCAGACTCACTGATGCCTCCAGCTGTGACACTCGTATAAATGTGTGTTCAGAGGAGGAGCGGTGATGAATGCAGATATACAAACTCCAACACACCAAGGTCTAAAAAATACTACAAATGACCGAGTCAAGGAGAATGCAGACGGAGCCTGTCAGGATGTATTAGCCGCCTCCATCTTACCAACACTGCCATCTGACAAACACACGGCTGGCAGCGAGCCCAGAGGAAAGACAACAGATGCCATCCGGAGCTCTCATCCCTCCTCTTTGGGGCCGGCCGAGTAACAAAAACAAGAGCACCCAAGAAAAACCCCGACGACAGAGCGCCGTACTGAGACCGCCACGGTTTCAGCAGAGCTCTGCACACACAGAGTTATAACAGAGCTCCTCGACACAAACTCACACAGGAAGATTAAAGTCACCTGCTCCTCCACCGCAGAGGGAGGAGGAGGAGGACACTTCAGTGTTTGAGTTCAGAAAGATTCACTCATCTGAGCAGACAGGAAGTCGAGCAGAAGCAGGATTAAAGAGAATCCAGTAAATTTCAAAATAAAACACCATATGTGAACTCTCCACTTTAGATCCAGACCGTGTGGATGAGTCGCGAAAGTCGCAAAATGGCATCGCGCTATATTTCGTAATTTCACATCGTATATTTGCATGATTCCCAGGGGCTGCACTACGCTGCTGCTGCTGCAAATAATCTTCCACTGGACGATATCCGGGCTGCCTGACGGAGCCGGGACACAGACAACATGGATGCTTTTGGGGTTTGGGGTGTTAAATGTACCAGTTAAAAAACAAATGTATTTCTCTAAACGTACAGCAGTTCATTTAACTCATTTTCTTTCTGTCTTATTTATTTCACGATCTACAAAAACCAAATTCCAGCCCTTCTTTGTTTTTTTTAATTTATGTTTTAGCTCCAGAATTTGTTATTTAATCACAGTAACAGGAAGATCCAGCAGTAGACGGGGTCTTTGGAGGAAGGGGGTGTTTGTGATTAATGTTTCTTTGGTATTCAGGAGCTGAACTGAATTAATCTGAATAAAACTAATAAAATTATTGTTGAGTAAAGAAAAAACAAACAAGTAAAGAGCTGAAAACTCCTCCGACTTCAGCTGAGAGGAGACTCTAAATTAGATCTAATATACTGCAGAAAACTGTAGCCTAGCTTGTGTGCAGGTCTTCTACTTTATGAACCTCATACAACCTCACTCTAAAAATGCTGGAATGTCCCTTTAGAAGACAAGAGCACTTCACAGCTGTGTTGTTTTTTTACAGTACTTCCAGGAGGAGAGGTCAAAGGTGAGGGATCTGAGGACACTGATATCATTAACGTTACTTAAACAGCTCTTTAGATGAGGTCGAGTTTTTCCATGGCTGCTCACAAAAGCAGGAGAGGAGGCTGGCAGCTTCCAGAAGAGGCCGATTTGGAGAGGAGAGAAATGCACGCCGTCATCTTGGCTGCAGAAAATCATTTTAACACTCGCCCCCCCGCTGAAATGTGGAGTACTTTCAAATTGAAAATACTGAGACACAGAGCAGCTTCATTCAGCCGCAGCAATCCTCTGCAAATTAAGAGAAGTGGTGATGTGCAATTACCGCCCCAACAGCCAGTTCAATGGGCACAATCACAGCGCCGCACTGTCACCACTCTGCACACACTCTACACACACTCTACACACACTCTACACACACTCTACACACACTCTGTAACGTCCACATCTGCAGAGAGCGCAGGGCGTTCGACCAAACCCCCCAGGCTGACATACGGCAGTAAAAACCGCCGTCAGAGGAACTCTATTGATGTGTTTGACAGTGGCATCTGGGCTCATATTGATCAGTTATTGACTGCAGCCCTTTCCCCACTGTTTTATTCACAGCCTCTCAAAGCACTGCTTATAATTGCAAACACAGAGGAGAACAAAAGGAGGCATGCTGGCAGCTTAAAAGGACGTGTTCGCAACAAAAACACACACACATCGATTGTCAGGAGGACAGTGTGTGTGTGTGTGTGTGTGTGTGTGTGCGTGCATGAAGAGGGAACATGTGTCTGCAGCAGCTCCACTGGATCTCCGTCACCAACGGTCCACATCAGCTAATGCATCCACACAAACCCCCCAAAGACAGATGGAGGTACAGTCGACTCACTGTACTGCAAATAAAGAGCTTTCTCAGCGGCTGCTTCAGAGCACACAGACACCGCCTCCTGCTGGGCAGCAGCTGAAAGCCCCTCCCCGGTGGAGCAGCCTCACAGAGGGAGCACAAAGATACCCGGGGACCAGCACGCCGCTCGCCACATTATCATTCATGTTTCCGTTCTGCGAGTTAAAAACTGCAAACCCAGAAAGAAATAGAACACGGCTACAGCGGGCGCCGGCCCGCATTTCTCTCGCTCCGTCTCACTCAATCTCGCCCTCTCCATCAGGACCCGACACTGAGGCTTTCACACTTCGCCGTCGGCGCGCTCGCTGCTCACCTCTCAGGCGCTCGCAGGTTTTTTAACAGCAGAGCGACGCCGGGCAAATGGTGCATGAAATAAAATAGTGACACACGCCCCAATGAAACCTAATAAGACATCACATTACAGAGATGAGAAACTATATCATTACCATGGCAACTGGAGAGGCGCACAGCTCGAGGGCTGGCTGGGTGACAGGAGGGAGAAAGGGTGGAGGAGAGAGGACGGAGGGCAGGAAACAGGAGGCAGATAAGGAAGTATGAATGAAAGAGAGAGAGAGAGAGAGAGAGAGAGAGAGAGAGACTCCCCTCCGGTTATGAGGGCGTGACGGCAGAATGAACAGCCAGTCTCCTGTGACCGCGCCGTCACATGATGCTCTCAAATGCTAACGCTAATTAGCACTGAGCTCTATAAACCGCCGGCGCTCTGACGCTGACCCCTGATGAGTGGCGGGATTAATTGGCGTGTTGGGCTCAGATGACCCCTCAGTGGAGCTCTCACTGTGGTAAACGTGCGGGGTGTCCTCGCCGTCTTATCCGTGTCTAAGTCAGCGGGCCGTGGTCACCAGGCGCTGAAACATCCGAACCTCCATCTGTGCGCCGACCGTCATTATCGTATTCAAATGTGTGCGAGGAGGAAACCTTTAAAGGGAGAGAGAGCGGCGAGCTGAGTCTGCACTAACGGCCAATCACTTTGAGCAAGAAACGCCGACTGAGCGTCTGTGAAGTCCCAGCCATTCAGCAGCAGCTGTGAGCAGTCAGGAGGGGGCGGGGGGGCTGCGGCGTGGACGGCGTGATGTTGAGCATCTGGAGCAGCGCTTCACCGCCTACAACCCAAAAGATCAGAGCGCCGACGCCAACCCAGACCGCCAGCACAGGCCCTGTTTGTTTCTGCAGCCAGCTGCTAAAGGAACAGGCGGCGAGGCGAGGCGAGGCGCGGCGCGGCGGCCAAGAGCGGGACAATAAGTGGAAAAGGGCAGGAAGTGAGAATTGGTGAGAAACGGGTGAAAAAAGGAGAGTGTTGATCCGTCAGCAAACACACCGAGATCCTTCCCTCCACCTTCAGGAAGCGGAGACAAAGAGCGAGTCTGCGGACCGGGAGGAAACCGGAGGAACATGGCGAGGAACAATCTCCAGAAAGACTGAATAATTAACGACCATAATTCAGTCTAATCAAAACGCCGGAGTAATAATCCGTCTGTGAGGCGCGGCGGCCGATCCATTACATCACTGACCAATAAAAATCACAAGCTGGATCATAAAAACGCAGAGCACACTCACTCTTTAATTCATTGATATTCTGAATTATTTAACAGACTTTTTCGGCTCCATCGCTGCAGGCGGCGGCATGACGGGGCAGCAGCACATGACCCTTTAGACGCCATGAAAGAGATGCAAAGCGCCAACATTTAAAGCCGTTAACATGACAGACGGGAGGATACGGCGGCGGCGGCGGCAGGCGAGGGTCTCCGTGTGCGGCGCATTTCTCCACATCAACAGCCTCTCAGGATAAAACAAATACGAGGCGCATGCTAATGAAGCGAGACGCCTGAAGGACCAGAGGAGGCGGGAGCAAAAGACTTTAATATGTATGCAAAAAAAAATCATGTTTACAGCCCAGATGATGAATTTCAGACGGAGTCAGGTCTGATGTTTCCTGTGAAACGTTATTATTGTCAGAGTAATGAAATTCAATTAAGAATATGAATGGATTCAGAGGAGAGAGGAGGAAAATGGAGGTGTGCTACTTCTCTAAGAGAAGACAAAGACGGTTAACACGACCTCACCACAAAAAGACCAGGAGACTGGAAGAACAAGAGTCTGACATCCTGAAACGTTTTCACACGACAACCAAAGATCATGTTGGACTTTAGGAGGAGCTTCACAGACGAACCTTCAGAGCTGAAAACTCTGTAAGAGGAGACCGAGTCCACAAGAAAGGATCCAGTTCAGAGTTCTGTTCACACTAGGTCTGGGCGATTTGGCAAAAAAAATGATCACGATATGTTTTGTCATATTTTCCGATCTTGATTATTATAACGATTTTTTTATTCTAAACTGTCAGTTTTAAAGCATCTGAACTAAAAACTGAAGAAATTAGAGATTAGTTCAACATTTTATTAACTTACAAAGTAAATAAAGAAAATTAAATAAGATAAACTTAGAAAAATATAAAAACCATTTTAACTCAACAGAACAACAAAAGTAGATAAATATTAAATTATAAATTGACCTACTTAACAGTTCTGAGTGTTTCTGCAGGAATGAAAGACCCAAAATAAACAAATGTCCCCTCAGAGATAATGAAGACGCCTTAAATGTAAACATTAGATAAGACGATTGATTGATTACTTTGGTGAGTAGATTTAACCACGCTGCTGCTGTTATTAGATCCTCAGAGAACGTCCGTCAGATATCCAACCTGAAACTAACTTCACCGCCGTATTTACAGGAAAATATATCCAACCTGAAACTAACTTCACCGCCGTATTTACAGGAAAATATATCCAACCTGAAACTAACTTCACCGCCGTATTTACAGGAAAATATATCCAACCTAAAACTAACTTCACCGCCGTATTTACAGGAAAATATATCCAACCTGAAACTAACTTCACCGCCGTATTTACAGGAAAAAATATCCAACCTGAAACTAACTTCACCGCCGTATTTACAGGAAAATATATCCAACCTGAAACTAACTTCACCGCCGTATTTACAGGAGAATATATCCAACCTAAAACTAACTTCACCGCCGTATTTACAGGAAAATATATCCAACCTGAAACTAACTTCACCGCCGTATTTACAGGAGAATATATCCAACCTAAAACTAACTTCACCGCCGTATTTACAGGAAAATATATCCAACCTGAAACTAACTTCACCGCCGAATTTACAGGAAAATATATCCAACCTGAAACTAACTTCACCGCCGTATTTAAGGAAAATATATTCAACCTGAAACTAACTTCACCGCCGTATTTACAGGAAAATATATCCAACCTGAAACTAACTTCACCGCCTTATTTACAGGAAAATACATCCAACCTGAAACTTACTTCACCGCCATATTTACAGGAAAATATATCCAACCTGAAACTAACTTCACCGCCTTATTTACAGGAAAATATATCCAACCTGAAACTAACTTCACCGCCGTATTTACAGGAAAATATATCCAACCTGAAACTAACTTCACCGCCGTATTTACAGGAAAATACACATTTGTTGCCTCGGCTGATTTTCGCCCCTAAATCCATTTGACAGTTCACACTCGTCTATTTTTAGTGGTAAATGTGAGTGAAACAGTGGCACTGTGGAGCCCTGAGTGGTTCACATTAATATTGTCTACCAAAATAATATCAGTTTAAATATGAGGATAAATGTTGAGTCAGAACCACAGGAGTCCATGTTGACAGTGAGTGCAGCAGCAGTGTTTTAGTGTCTGTCATGTAAAACAGAAATGATGGAGTCAGAGCAGACAGCAGCTTCATCCTCTGAATCATCCTCTCGCCTCTCACTGTAAACTGATTGCTGAAACAATCTCAAGGTTGCATCATGGACTGAACAAAACAGTCTGTAGTGAGATCAGCCTGGGAGTATTTTCCTCTTAGTGTACAGTTCTTTCTCTGACTCAGAATAACCCTCCATGTTTGCATCAGCTTTTTGATCATCTTCTCAGCATGACGCCAACGCCGCCGCCGCCGCCGCTGCCTGCTGCACGATTCTGCTCCGAGCGTCAGAGGGCAAAGGCTGCGGACACTTAGCAGGAGGCTGCCGATGTAAAAAGCTGCAGGACCTTCAGGCTGAGCTGATTAAGCTTTGGAGTATCTCAGTCACTTTATTAATCCCTGAGGGGAAATTCACACGAGCTCCACGAACACGGGCTGAAGAGGAAGAATCTCACGGGTCATTGAGTTTTCTGTTGTTTATTATTCAGGCTCAGCTAACGAGAATTTTACATCCAAATGAGAGACAGGTCAGCTTCTCAAACTGTTTCTGAAAACAGAAAAACTGTAACGATTAGAAACTGTCTTCATCAGTCTGCTGACTTACTGCTTATCCACGAGTCGTCTAGCCCCGCCCCTCTGCCTCCTAACCCCAATTTTCACCGCATCCAGAACAGCTGCAATTTTCGCCGTCCGCCAATTCCTACCAGATCAGTTTGTGAGGCGAATTTCATGGTGGATTACAGACAGCAGGAATCGCGAGAACCTGCAGATTCACGTTTAATCTCACGATAACGAGTCGTCTCTCTAAAGACAGACACATAGACATATAAGCAGTAGATTGTGTCCTTCCAGAGGAGGAAATCTACTTCTAGACTTCTAGAATCAGCATCTCCTCATCCATGGTGTCATCGGGGTGAAATGACGTCTAAAAACCTTTCACTTGTTCGTCTCCGCCCGTTTGCACGCACCTTTGCATCCATGAAATCTTCTATATAAGTGGCGAGCCAGCCAGGAGCCGGAACAATCGCAGTTTTCATCGTCCACCAAGTCCTTCCTGATCTGTTTGTGAGGCGAGTTTTGTGGAGGACTACGGACAGCAGGAACAACGAGAACTCTATGATTTACAGTTCTTCATTGAAAGGACAACTGGTCTTACATGAGACGTTTCGCCTTAGGAGAAACATCTCAACTAAGTCCAGTTGTTCTTTCGATGCGTTGATTCCCACTCCAGTGTTCTGTCTGTTCTTAATACCTTGAGGACCAGGACCATCCAGTTTTGGTTCTGGTTCTTGTCCTCCTGGCATGTTTCGGCGTCCAGAAAAAATAGAACTCTTGTGATCAGCTGAGGAGTCCGGCGATCCTCAGAGGAACGGAAAGAAGTCGGTGTAAATTGACACGTTAACTTGAATGGTTACGATCAGCTACAATCGGAGGATACGACCTTTTAGGAGACGATCAGGATTAAGGTGGAGGTCGGGGGTTAAAGGCACCACGTCAGTCGGGGTCACAGCTGATGGACTTCGTTGTATCCTGTCATGAATTCAGTTATGATCATTCTGTGATCGCCAAATCTTACATACCAGCACCTGCAGACCAGACTGACTCTGAAATCAGCTGATGTCTGTGTGTGTGTGTGTGTGTGTGTGTGTGTGTGTGTGTGTGTGTGTGTGTGTGTGTGTGTGTGTGTGTGTGTGTGTGTGTGTGTACTGTAGGGGGCTTCATAACAAACTCTGATGCAGAGTATTTTACTCTGAGGTGCAACAAAAACATGGAGACTGAAAAACTCGACCAGAGTACACAGCAGCACTCTGACACACACACACACACACACACACACACACACACACACACACACACACACACACACACACACACACACAGGAGCTTTAAGTTGAGGAATGGAGATGGTTTTCCTGCAGAGGTCCTGCTCTCCATCTATAATTCATAGAGGGGGGGTTATTTACTCCTCTCTGCTCTCTCACCTCCTCACCGTCTCCCTGAAACGACTCGGCTCTTCTTAAAAACGAGGGCAGAGCGGGGAGAGCTGAATGAGACGAGACAGTGACCATTTTCAGAGGGAAACAGCGGCGTTAATCACTCTGAGGGCTCGCCGCGCTCTGATAGCGCCAACACCCCCGAGCTGCTCCCCCCCCCAGGCCCGTCTCCTCTCCTGTAATGGCACGCTAGAATGACCAGGTCCACAGCCTGTAATGTGAAGCATGGTGCAGCTGCACAGAAGACATATTATGTTTCTTGTTCCCCGGTGAAGGGTGGAGGCAGGAGAGAGATGTGACATGGACTGGAGCTGCAGCAGTATATTGGAAAGGCAGGTAGGGGAGCGTGCAGAGCGGCGTGGGGGTGATTCATCCCCCCAGCAGGCTGAGATGGAGGAGGAGGAGGAGGTGGAGGAGGAGGAGGAGGAGGAAAAGCTTTTTTAAACACTTGACTGCAGCCCAGTGTGATGTGCCACGTTTAAGGGTCATCTGAAGCAGACCTCTCCTCTGTACCGGTGTCATCACTCTCCATTTCACAGCGCCTGTCACTCCGGCGCCCCCTGACTCAGTGTTTGAACAACACTCAGGCTCGTGATCCGACTGGCTGAACATGATGTTCTCCTGCCTGACCGAACACTCAGACAGTCCGAGAGCACATGAAGCTGCATTTATTTAGATTGAATGAGAGGAGGAGAGGATCAGGACCGGACCCGCTTCTGTGGAGCCGCTGAAGGAGAGCAGAATGAGGGACGGGAATTAGTGATTTTATCCATATTGATAATATTATTGATTCAATTCTTTAACGATTCCCTTATCAATGCCTTTCTTTGATTGAAAAATAAGTAGACTATTTTTCACCGTTAAATCTAAATGTTATTGAGTCTCTAACAACAGAAACAGATGTATGCAGCCTTCAGTGAGAGTTTTTATAGCATTTACTTCGGTCAGTATTAAGTCAAATATAAGATACTTTATTAAGTCTGACATTGTGTTCATGTGAACAGAGGACATACGTTAGAGTGACCATATTCTGAATCCACAAAAAGAGGACACTGCTATGCGGGGCGGACTGGTGTGCGAAATTCTTAGTTTTTTTCCTTTTTTTTGGTCAGGTCGATTTTTTTTAAAGCGCTTCTAACTTTATTACACACATATTCTTAAAGACTAACTGATCATAAATGTTCCTCCTTGAGCTGCGGCACCCCGCTGTAGAAATAAACTGGCCTGAGGTCTCTCTACAAACAAGCGTCTGCTGGAAGAGAGTAGGTGTGTTGTGTTTAGTCTCTTTGCTAAAGAAATGAGTCAAAGTTAAAAGATGTTTGGTGTCTAGTACTATGTCTGTGACCCTATATGTACTAACCTCAGTAGAACATGGTGTAGTTCCGTTCAGTAACAGAACCTCATTGGAAAATTAGCTGATTTAACTTTACTGTGCTCTTGTTCAAATATATTAACTCGACAGCACATAAATCCATACCTGTTAACAAAATCATGATTTTATTGATAATTCGGCTCAATAAAAACACCTTTACCTTTTTATTTTACTACAGTAGAAGTTTATTGGCCCAGCTTATAGACTACAGAAGTGGAGAAACGCCCCCGCTTAAGTTTGTTTTCTTAGGAGTTAGAACAACTCTGAATATAGTACTATGGCTGTGACCCTATATGTCCTGTTGATGAAGTTAGGTGCTGTTCTGAGCATTATTTGTGGCTATAGAGTGGCGTTTTGGTTGAGGGCGTGGCTCTCTGTATTACTATCCTGCGGTCGTTACTAAAGTTGGTATAACTAGAGAAGCAAGCGGTCGACAACATTCATCTCTGGAGGGGGGGTCTAACTCAGTGACCCTAAATTAATTTTATTAAATTAATTTTTTGTCAGAATATCCCTTTAACTCCACATGGGACTGCTGACACAGGTCTAAAAACTGGTGCAGCTCTTCCTCTACCCGTCAGTTTAAGTCCATCAGAACCGGTTTTCAGTGTCCCCAGCTCTCCAGTTTTGGTTGTGGGTCAAAGAAAAGACCCGGGAAAGAAATCAGACCGGATTTCTTCTTCTTCTCTTGTCCAAATATTCATGATGGAAAGACAGGAGGTTCTGGAGGACTGTTCTACTGGCTGCTGACCATTTCTACTGAGGGGAGTCAGCGGAGGTTCTGTGGCCGCCAAACAAGAATGCTTTTTGGCTCTTGGTTCTGGACTCTGCTGCCTGGGAGGACATGCCACAGCAGAACCGGGTCCAAGTGATATTTCAGTGTCGCCCAAGAGAAGCTGGAGGAGAAACGCTGCTGCCCTCTGGACGTGTCCAACAAAACCGAGACGAGTGATCCGGTTCTGGACGGACCGAGCCGCCATTACTGAAGCGCTTTGTTGTTTTTGTTGGTCTTTGGAGACCAAAACCCCGACCCAATGAAACCCTCCGTAATAGATGGAGCAGAAAATTCTACTTCTGTCACATGACCCTGGAGGAGGGGGGGGGGCACAGGTTCACGTCAGACCGCCTTCAAAATAAAAGCCAATAAAGAGAGAGAGAACTGAACATTAACCTGCTGTATGAACAAACAATGGTGGAGTGAATGAGTGAAGGTTATGTTCACATTAATGCAGCATACGGACCCCCCCACCCCCACCCCCCCCCCCCAGGCGAGGAACTTCATTATGACTGGAAACAATTAGAGGGAGGAGAAACCGATGTAATGGGCTCTCAGCTCCAGCAGCAGCACAGTCAATAGCCTGGAAATGGAAACTCTGTTCTGATCACTAATGAGGGAACTATGGGGGGGGGGGGGGGGGTAACATATACTTGATGAGTTTAAAGGAGGACTCATGAAACCAGAACCTAAAGTGGACTCTGTAAACCTCAGTAAACTGAAGATCCAGAGAGAGGAGCTTTAAGACCATGACAACAGGCGTAAACCGAACCCACCGCCTCTACCTGAAGCACCTTTTGATATCCGGCTTTCTGGAGAAAGCTGCGCTAAATACTCGACTCTCATTGGTCAAAACCTCTCAACATCGACTTGAACAGTGAGCAGACCACACCCACGAGGCGTCAAGTCAACGCACAGAAAACACCTTTAAGTCCATCATGAGACACAGAGCTGGAGTTAAAGGTGGTTAGGTCAGGATCTGATGAAGTTCCAGTTTTTAGGAGAAATCTCGAATGTAAACTCTACCCCTCCCAACCAGTTTTACCCTCAGCTCCTCCCCTCCCCTCTTAAGCCCCGCCCACAAACAGACGCTCCTGCTCGCTCGTATCGTTCCAATTGTGGTTGGTTTCTACTGTCCGATATTGTAGCACGCTAACTTTGTTTGGGCTCCTGAACGACACGGGGGAGCAGCGTCTGCCTCACAACCAATCAGGTTAGAGGAGGTGGAGAACGGCTTTGTTTACAGTCAGAAAGAGCGGACCGCTCAAAAATGTTCAAATGTTGACGACACAGACAGAAGAGAACACAGAGATATCGATATATTACCAAATAATCAATAACTAATAACTATTGACTGATATTAGAAGAGTTTTGTTTATACGCCACAAATAAAGATGATGATGTGCCCACCTGTCAGTCAAGTCAACAGTGCCTCTGATTGGCTGATCTCCTGTGTGTGAAATGAATGTGAAAAAGCGCTGAGACATCAGGACCCCCACCTTTCTGTTCCACCAGGACTGAGTACTTTGGCCCTTTTCTGAATAAGTGTGTATGTGGAGACAGCCTCTAGTGGACACTCGGAGAACTGCAGTTTTTAGCATTTCTACATCAGTTTCATATCTCTCAATTAAAGGTTACTGCATGCAGAGCGTGAGAGTGTCTCCAAGTAACTGATGGATCCAAAGAAAAACGGAAGCGGCGGTGATAACGTGTCCGACTTTTGATTGTTCCTGTAAAGGTCAGAGAAGACGGAGAACTCCAAAGTCAACGCCTCCACACTCATCCACGCTCATCCACGCGGTCCTTTTGGTTCATGTTGAGATCAAACTAAAGCCTGTGATCCACATCTGTCCATAAGAACCAAACGTTGGCAGGAAGAGGGGCGGGGCTTGAGGTCAGCTGGGATAGCTAAGAGCAGTTATTCACCAGGCCGAGAGAAAGGACCCACATCCAAGCGTGTCTTCACGTCTGATCGCAGCTTCAGCCTCATGAGATGGATGGAAATCATAATGGGAGTTTACTGCTTATCAAGAAAGTAATCATCCGCCGTATTACTCTTCATCTGATCATGATCTCGCCGTGAATAACTGAGGCATCAACTGCCTGCTCTGTAATTGACCCCAGCTCAGGGAACACGGGGCGACAGAAATCACATCGGCAATCAACCTGATGAAGGATTGAGACGTTCTCCGTGACGTGGAGCTCAGAGAACCCGCAGATAAAACACAGCGGGGAGCGTTTCCTGCGGCAGATAGGACGCCATCAGAGCTGCAGCTAATAGGAGAGCTTCAGAAATCCTCTGTGTTTCTGTTTAATGAAAAGCTAAACTCGACTTCCCTCCTTCAGAAATCAATGTAAGGAAACACTCAAGTTTCCACCGAGCAAAAGCAATTTCTGCCCAGACAGCTACACAGCCACGAGGTGTTTTATGGCGGCAGCGCCGCTGCACCACAGGCCATGATTGGATATTTAATAAGCAGCGCAGAAACAGCCCTGTTCTCTCTGGGCTTTCCCTACACCTCTCTGCTGCTCAACAAGGGGGTTAGTAAGAGCAGAGAGAGGACTCTGAATGAAAACCTGAAACACAGCGTCTCTGAAATCAATGTGATCATTAAGCTGTTTTACGGCCTCACTACGTTTATACGGCTGTGAAACGCTATGAAAATATACGGCCAGCTCCGCTTTGGATCATTTGCACGCCGCTTGGAGAGATGTGTTATTCCTATTGGTCTGACTCCCCTATACCTTCACATCCTGTTTCCCTAGCAATACTGTGGTGAATTATTGATGTTACCACTGTGTCTCCCTCCCTCCCTCCCTCCCGCTCTCTCCCCCTTCCTCCCACAGTCCCTCACACACCAGCCCTCTGTAAGGATCTCCAAGCCTGACTGAGTCTCCCAAGAACAGGCTGCACACAGATCCAATAAAGCACGGCGAGGGGGAGGGGCCAGATGCACCCTGACATTTAAATCAATCGCTTTCTTACAACAACTCTGAGATTTTTAATCTCTCTGTATCACCATCTTCTTCTTCTCCTCGCAGAGACCTAAAGCTGCAGCAGCAGAGAGCTCGGCGCCGGCTGCATGAATCTGTTCGGGTCTTTCTGCCCAGATGGCAGAATCGGCTCCTCAGCATCAACACAACTTACCGCAGTAACGCGGCGCCGTGTTTCAGTCCAAACACGCAGATCCGGCTCGACTGTTTGTTAATGTTTCATCCTGAGATCTCTATCTGCAAACAGTGTGTTTAACAGTGTGTGCAGAAGAAAAGCCACAGATGTGACTCAATTCCCAAGGTCTCTGAATGCGTGTTTTATCACTCTGCCTCCGAGAGGATGTGGAGGGGGTCCTGCAGACCCGCAGAAAACCACAGTAGCTGCTGCTGCTTCATGTGGAGGAAAAATGGAGAACAGACACACAGCAGGAGGACGACCGCGATAATTAACGCTTCATTATCGGAGCTGGAGTCAAACTGTAAAAACCTTTTTAGTTCATGAGGTGACGGTCGTCTTTTATGACATGAAGACTGCGGGTTTCTCTTCTCTGTCGTCGGGCAGGATAAACGTCCTCGTCACGCCGGTTCAAGGTTACAGGTGGAATATCCGTGGGAATCTCAGAATATCGGATTCTTAGTGAAGCTGGAAATCAAAGGTTTCCTCTCAGCTTTGATTATTATATCTGCAGATCTGACAGGATGGAGCAGAGTCTTCTCTCCTCCTCCTGGTGACCTCTGAATCACTCAAAAACTGAATGAGGACAAAAGGAAGATGGTCTGGAGGTCTGAACCCCGGACTAAGTCCTTGTCACTGGTTCCTGGTTGGATGCTTTGCTCCATGTCTTCCTGCACTCTCTACTGGGCCTTCTTCCTTCCCCTCCTTACTTCTCTTCTTCTCTTCTTCCTGATCAGCTCGTCACAGTCCTACAGGTTTGACCATAGTTCTCATCAGCCAATCACAGAGCTGCTCTCAGACTGTTGTCCAGCCATCATCTGAGCCTTCCCATCATCCATCCGTCCTTCTTCTCCATCATTTCTCTTCGGCTGAAGATCTGTAATGATCGTCTCCGCCTCGCTCTCCTCTGAGATATGTGTAGACGAGGTCATCATGGAGACCTTCTCAACAGTCGTCTTGTTAATGTTTGTGTCAATCAGGAGAAATAATAAAACCCTAAACTTTAAATCTCTGCTCTGATTGGATCAGACTTTAATGTCTGTGTCTTCAGGAGTTTCTGGATCATGGTCTCCTGCACTAACCCCAGCAGATCAGACCACACAGTCCAGGTCTGATCCCTCACAGGTTCACACCGGTCCAGAAGGACTTCCCATGAACTGGATCTTAGTCAATAACCTGACAGCTGGTTGGAGAGCGTAATGAGCCGGTATGAGGAAAGGCTCCGTGACCCGTTTACCGTCTGACATCACAGCTCCACCTGATCACCACTCAGACTGAAAAACGTCCGACAGCGAAGCAACATCATCCTCTGAAAAAGAAGCAGTGAGAGACGGCGAGTACAAACCCAAACCATCGCCTACCGCTGTCATCATTTATTATTCATACTTGTCTTTTTATGAGGCCGTTAGCCGAGGCTGTGAACAAAACATGGCCGACATGAAGACTGGAATAACTCGTGTCTGCTCTTGAATATTTGAAGAAGAAGAAACGGAGACAAATAGATCCCCAGTGTGGAGCTGATAAACAGCATTAAGACGTCTGCTAAAACAGAGGAATCTAAAAACAGACCGGTTTGGTGATTTATGCTGACGCCTCTCGTCTGAAGGATATCGGCATCTATTCCCAGGTGGGCCTCAGTCTCCATAACCTCCCCGGAAACAGGCCGCTTCCCCTAAATGACTTCAGTAAATATCTAACCATATATATTGATCACTAATAAAATATAGGAGCTAATGAAGTCGATCCCACAGAGAGCTGCGACTCTCCTGGTGTCTAAGAGCATCAAACCGTGTCGATCATCTCTGTGAGGAAACACTGCAGCGTGTTGACTGAGGTATCAGAAAACGCCTGGAGCGCCGCTTCACTGGCGTGATGCAGACGCCAGTTAACATTAAAACCACGAAGTCGCAGAGGAAAAATGAAAAGGCTTCATGCACTGAGGAAAAGTCAGAGAAAGAGCAGCCTGCAGTCGGGAAAGACAAAGTGAATAAATGGACTTCAAACCAGCAGGAGGGGAGGGAGGAGGTGTTAGTGCTGCAGTGACAGTTCCTAAAAGTGAGACGAGGAGAGAGAAGGTGAGATAAGGAGGAGCAGAGGAGCTGGGGAATGTCTGCAGCACATTAATTGTTCATGAGAAGGTGCATACGGGCAAACAAAGCCGTGATGAATGGGCTCATTTGTGAAATGAGAAAAGCTCCGCCCTGCTAGTCTGCCGCACAGCTTCACTCCTCTCTTTACCAGAACTTATGCAAATACGGACCCCCATTAACTGTGGGAACAGGTACCTGCTCAGACAGGTGACCCCCACTGACCAGGACGCCAACGCCAGGTGATTGATGGTCCACCGCTGCTGACCCTGTGTCACTGACCCCAGTCAGAGAGAGGCGACTTTATCCCTCTGAAAAGATGATGGACTACCTGAAGACTCGCAGTGACCCCGAGTCCTGAGGAGCGGACGGTCAGGACACGAGAAAAACGGGTCTGCAGCAGCAAAAAATATATAAAAAATACACAAAAAATACACAAAAAATATATAAAAAATACACAAAAAATACACAAAAAATATATAAAAAATACACAAAAAATACACAAAAACACATAAATACAGAAAAATATGGTAACCCAAAAATACAAAAAAAGAAATACACAAAAATACAAAAACACAAAAATACACAAAAATAAACAAAAATACACATAAATACAGAAAAATATGGTAGCACAAAAATACAAAAAAAAAAAAATACAGACACACAAAAAATAAAGAAATAAAAAAAATACACAAAAACACACACAGACCTGAACCTCAAACTTCAGGGGCGGCTCATCCAGCTGTGTGAATACTGGGGGGTCTGCAGGTCAGAGGGGCTCAAAAAGTCTCTCTTATCGCTGCTTCCTGTCACTGTACGTCTTTGTTCATGCAGCAGTTTGGTGTTCTTGTTTATCGTGTTTCTGTCGTTGAGTTTATTTCTGATTTCTGCAGGTGAGTTTTAAACTTGTGTTGTTTCTGCATATGTGACACCGTTCTCAGAATAGAGATCCTTGGGGCCGCTGCATATTGTCTGCCCTCCACAGCTGCCATATTTTACACCTTCAGTCTCTCACAGAGCTGCACACATGTAAACAAGAACAGACGCACAACCCGTATCCCCTCATGAGCAAACTGGAGCAGGAAGCATGATTAAACGATGAAACATTAATGATGGAGCTTCTTTCTGCACACTGCAAACTCTCTGGAAGGCAAATGGAGGACTCACTGAAGACCAGAGTTCAGCAGCAGCAGCAGACACGACCGTGAGGATAAGGAGGACTCCGACAAACACTGAGGGGTCTGTTTATGGGGAGAAAACCTCAGGAGATGAATAATGGGACCTGGACAGTCTGAATAATCAGACTGAGACAGGCTGACAAAACCAGAGCGTTAAGAAGAAAATCAAAATGATAGCGCTCGTACCTTTTCTTCTCTGCAGCTCAGTCTGTTACAGAAAAGCAATTATAGAGAAAATGAAAGGTAACTGTGAGGCCAGCTGTCGCAGGAATGACCACGGCTCTCAGAGGGAGTTTATCTGAAAGGAAACTGCAGCCAGGTCCCTGCCTTAGTTCTACCTCCAGATCTGCAGATTAACTGACAAATAACGTTTGGCGTCCGGACGGGCACGCTCTTATTTTGGTAAACAGACCATAATTTAAATCAGGAGGGGGCCGACTGGAGGTCCAGACCCAAACAGAAAAAGCCCGTCGCTGTCAGGCTTCTGTTTGCACAGCTACCATCATGCCTTTGCACTGAGTGGGCGCTGGATTCTGGGCGGAGCTTGCGGTCTCGTGGGCTGATGTCACTGCGGGTCAGATTGACACCTGTGTTGTGAATAATGCATGATTTTTCTGCTTCTTTAATAAAAAAGGGCCGCCGAGGGAACTGCCTGAATGAAAATGCCACAAAAGCTGCAGAGAGGTCCTAATTAGTGCACCCCCTCTGTATGCATGTAACACACACACACACAACAACAACATTCACACCACAGGAAACAGATACAGAACATGCATCACCACCTGCATTAGGGAGCGGGGAGCACAACCTATGGCAATAAACATGTTTGTCACACAGCCGTGGAGCCAATAAGCCCAGTGTGTGTGTGTGTGTGTGTGTGTGTGTGTGTGTCTGAGCTGCACTTGTGTAGATGTGCACACACTGCTCATAAAGACACAAAGAAAATGAGGCTTATTGTGTATTACCGCTACACCAAGATTCATTTAGCGTTTTATTAGACGCAGAATTACCTCTGTGGTCGACCAAGCCTGGCTGTTTACTCAGAATAACATTTTCCTTCGCCACCAGACTGAACGGGTTCACCAACAACAAGCTGACAGACTCTAATGTGGAGGAAACGTTCAGAGGAAATAAAACAGCCTGAAAACAGGAACATCAACCTGCTGTCAGACATGTTTGTTCTTCTGCTTTAAAACCATCATTTTAACCTCAGAGTGACCACAGAACCACGGTCTGATTATGGTCGTCATTCATCTAAAGATCGTTATTATTTCACAAACAATAATAATAATAATATCTTACATTTGTATAGCGCCTTTCAAGATACCCAAAGCGCACTTTGAATGAAACCCTTCACTTATAAAACAGCATTTATTAAACCACACTTAAAGGGGCAGTATGACGTTTTTCCACATTTACAACAAAAACTAAAAAAAAGACAGTTTGGTGTCCAGACTACAGGTGTGCAAAGTTTCAGGTCAGGAGGTGAAGGTGTGTGATGATCTCAGAAAACAGACGTGAACGGATCAACACGGTTCGTTAGGAGATCTCAGTGAGATTCATGAACTAATGACATCACTGAAATAGTCTCTTCTTATTGGTTCATCTGAGCTTCAGGACAGCCGGACGACCTGTGAGGGGACACCCACAGCAGTGATGTATACTGTATATATTCATGTATATGTATATTATGTCTGTGTCTCAGAGAAAGCCTTTGGAGAGGTGGCCAATCAGAAGAAAGTGGGGTTGTGGAGGGGAGGGGCTAAAAGAGACCGGGATATTTGAAAACACCGGAGTGAGAAACAGGAGTCTGTTTCTGATCTGAAAATCAGGTCAAAATATTAAAGAGGAATCAGAGAGGAAGTTTATTATCATTCATGACTAATAAAGTTTATGAAGTTTTCTGATGAAGGTGTGAATTATAATGCTTTATATCTCATGGGGTCTTATATTTCAGAACAAACTTTAACTCTCACAACTTGAACCAACTATAAAGAGTCATAGAGAACTAATTCAGACGACTAAATGGAGTTATGATATCGGTGATAAAGACAGCTGATCAGCTGATCCATCAGAACATTTGAAAACAGCATCTGAATCAGATCTATGGAGACATACAGACACGAGGTTACTTACAGGTGTCAGTAAATCCTGCTTCGACGTTTTTATAAATGTTTTATATATGAACACTTTAACCTCAGGTGTTATGATTATAAATATTATCCTGTTAGAGTCATGGAGGTTTAACCTCAGAGGATCTTTATGATGGATCAGGTCTTTGGACTTCAGGTGTGTCACTGAACCCTGAATTTAATCTGCATTAAATACTTCCTCATAAAGCTGTGACCATAAATCCTCTAATGACGACTTTTAAATGTTATAAACCTGCTCATGGTTACGAGGTGTCGTGTCTCTTCCATCCTCGCCTGTGTCACATGCTCCTCCCCCCCTCCCATGACAGGAAGTGTTTCTCTGTGAGTGACAGCAGCGCTGAGACTCTGTAATCCCGGTCCAGTTCTCCCCTCTGCCCCTGGAGGAATTATGGAATATGAGCTCCAGACCAAAGATGCACATTCACACTCCGACACGGAAACCGTCCTCCTCATCCCCGCTCTTATCACCAGCTGTGACCTCTGACCCCCGCTCCAAAGTGAGACTCTTTATTAATCTGTCACATCCAATAAAAGCCGGCCGCCATGAGAGGATGAACATCAGCCTCGCTTCCTGCTGCTGAGGGATCAGAGCGAAGGTCGACACGGACGCCATTCCACCACATTAGAGCCAATCAAGACGTCCGGATGGGCTGCAGCCAATCACAGACCAGAAACACCAGAGCGTTGGAGTGACAGGCCGCACTGAAGTGATCTCAGATGTTAATCACAGGAAGTGGTGGCAGTATGACGTGTTTCAGGTCACATGACCTATAAAAGTCGCTCTGAGAACATACTGTACGTCCTGATCTGTGTGACGGTCCGTGTTCACAGGAGGCAGACCCAGAAACCCAGAACTGATCCATCAGAGAGTATCAGGACTCTGAGTCTGATCAGGTCGTCTAAAAACACCCTTCATTTAGGATTCACTGATCAATATCAGACTACAGGTGCTGTCATAAATATTCACCAGCAGGTCCAGAGATATCAATAATTTTACTCTCTAATGATCACCATCAGATAAAAAGGCTCCAAAGATCTGATCTAATTACGCCCACAGACTGAGGAAACGCTGCAAACCTGCTCACAACCACGGCGCCGCTCACACTCAGATGTTAAAGCAGACGTGTTTTCATCCATCTGATGGATATTGAACAGACAGCAGCAGGGGCTGATGGGAAAATTACGACACATACATAAAACCATTAGAGTGGTTCTGAATTCTCCTCCTTTCGGAGCAGGTCGGACTGATTTAGTTTACAGTCTGCAGCAGGTGAACAAATGTGAAATAAGCAGTGTGTCAAAAACACCCGGATGACGTGCTGATTCAGGAAACTTTCACAGCATGCATCAGACCGGTCTGCTTCGCTGACTGGTACCCACAAAGCACCTGGGCAGAGGGCGGAGACTACACCACACAGACGCCATCAGTTAACACGAACAACAGCGAGGATCGAAACTTCTTTCATTAAAGTGAAACCAGGACAACAGAACCGACAACAGAACTTTGCTGTATTTACGGCGCCGTGATGAGAATCTAATGACGTCAGATCTTCGACGAGTCACTGCAGAGACAGAACAGGTTCTTGGGCTAAAAAATCCAGAAAAATCTAATTAAAACATTAAAGTTTTTTTTCTGTGTGTAAATGAACGAACAATTCTGTAGTGTATTTGTGATTTACCAGAGTATGATGGACTTTTACAAACTGGAAACCAGTTAAACCAGAACAACCATACTGCAGAATAACAGCCGACTTACAGTCAGACTGAATACTACTATAGAACACAGTACTCAGTATGAAGTATCTACTGTTAATACTACTATAGAACACAGTACTCAGTATGTAGTATCTACTGAATACTACTATAGAACACAGTACTCAGTATGAAGTATCTACTGCATACTACTATCAAACACAGTACTCAGTATGTAGTATGTACTGAATACTACTATCAAACACAGTACTCAGTATGTAGTATGTACTGAGTACTACTATAGAACACAGTACTCAGTATGAAGTATCTACTGCATACTACTATAGAACACAGTACTCAGTATGAAGTATCTACTGCATACTACTATCAAACACAGTACTTCAGACCGTCTCTACAGGCAGAAATGTGGGACCCTCGGTTTAATAGAAGTGGAGTCTGGAAACCACAGACCCGGAGTGTGAGGCAGTGAGGCAGTGAGGCAGTCCGGGAGCTTTTCTGCATCTATTGTGTTCTATTTGAAGCTCAGTCTGTTTGTTTAATGTCTGCGTGGGTTTGTGAGCAACATTCCCACACTAACGCACATCACAAACGCACACAGATGGATTACATTTGGTGGGTCATAATGGAACCATCTCTGTGAAATGGCACTGAATGGTCCGGGGTATTGACCATAACAGAGCAGCAGAGATGAGAGGCGGCAGAGCAATCAAACAAAGCGTTGGGATTCATCAGGGGATGAGATCAACAGCCATCAGGAGCAGAGCTGCGCGGCCAGAGCCTTTATCCCTCTTATTGTCTGTATTGGCAGAAAGCTGCTCGTCTTAAGCTGCAGCAAAGCAGCTAATTCAATTATGTCCACATCAGCTTTCTATCTGCAAATCCTAGAGGCTGTCACAAAGAAACACATCAGCCTGGAAAAAAAAAACAGGTCAAAAAGAGTTATTCTTTAATGCATGTGCAAAAATAAAAACACCAGTCCTCTCGAATTTCAGCTGAAAAATGAACAAAAAGCCGATTCTGAGCCCAGTTTTCATCTCTGACTGCTGCAGGAGGAGGAGGAGACGGGTTCATTATTGTGGGATCCAGAGGAGAGCTGAGGACATTTTTACACTTTAATGTATTAACACATTCTGTCAGAGTCAGTGCTGTGTAAAGTGAAAGGCTGTCAAATGAAAGCACATTGAATTATGTCTGCAGGATTAAGGCCACACAGCTGAAACCTTTGAAAACTCACCAAGGATGCTGGAACATTCAATCAATATGGCTTACATCACTCTAACACGTACATCAGAGCCTCCGTCACACGCCAAAAACAATGAGGCCCAGTGTACGGAGCAGACAGTAGAGACGCTGTGAGGCCGCCGCGCTGACCTCTGCAGACTCGGAGCGTCCTCTCTCTCACCCTCTCTGACCAACAAGCCTATTTATTCATCAGAGGTGTCAGACTAAAGGGCTTTAATTCCCGCGAGGCTCCGCTCGACCGCATGAGCATCTTGTTTAATCATGCTCGACTATAATAACTGTGCCAAGGACTTACACGGGGACTGAGGAGCCAGGTGTGCGCACAGACACCTTCACAATCACAGAAATCACATGCTCGCCTTTAGCTGGGATGTATAATTTTAAACAGTATGAGAATCCTTAATGACGGAGCCGAGCATGATACAGAACAAATAACAGACCCTGAAATGAAAACTGGATGCTTCAATAATCAGAGCCAGATAACATGGGAGTGTTTAACTGCAGACTTTGTAATGCTAAAGTCCCATGTGGCATGAATAAATATGTTGTGCCATAAGTGTTGCTCGGGGAAACGAGAGCTGAGGTCGTACTGCAGATGCAAATATGCAATTACATGAAGTAGGCAGATAAGATCGAAGGGAGGCTGCATCATAAATAAACATGCCAATGCTTAGGGTAAATGCCTAATTTATTCTATTTATGAGTCAATGAAAACTGTGGAGGTAATTAGAAACATTGGAGCATCAATATTTCACCATCATACTCTCTGGAAACCAAGTTTGGAAAAGCCGCCACATTATCGCCGTGATCATGTCTGAGAAACACCGAAACAGCAGCTCTGCACTTCAGTCCCATCAGCCTTTAAACATCAGGATGAAGCTCCACTCTGTTCCCCATGTGATGTTCTCCAAGTCAAACCAGGACACCAGTGTGTGTTCAGAACAAACACTCTTTATTTCCAGCGTTACGGTCTGTGTTTACATCGCTCTGAGCCGCTGAAAAGTACAAGTTTCCTCCGAGTGTTTTGAATCCGTGACCCTGAAAATGTCGGGGGTCATTTCCGAGCTTTGTTGACACACCTCCTGAACAGCATCCTGTCTGCGCTTCATTGTTAGATCTGGATTTCCCAAGACCGTGACACCGTGAGGCTCTGACCTCGTTTCCCAGAGGATGACGAGACACAACACAGACCAACAACTCTGATCACGAGACACAACACAGACCAACAACTCTGCGCTCAGGTTAGATTCAGTTATTGCCAAATGAGGACTGAAGCTCCAGACCAGAACACAGTGGGCAGGTGTGAACGTCCTCCTCACCTGAGGACAAACGTCCCCCTGACAGACGGAGGACAGGGCAGAAAAACCTCAGATAGAGAGAGAGGACGTCGAGTAAACTCCACTCTGCTGCACAGTCACCATTAAAGTGATGGATTAGAGCGGCCCAGTCTGCACCAGCACTGACCTTCAGAGGGACCTGAGAGGGAGGCGGGCTGACTGAGACTTTGTGAGCCCTCCTCTACTCAGATCAAGACCTCAGGTAGGACTCTTCTAGTCCTCCATGGGTCTTGTACCTGCCTCATTACCCCCCCAGTAAAAGCTCTGTCCTTCACCGGTCATGTGACCCGGGTTCATGTCAGACCTTGGACCTGGGTGTCTGAGGTTCTGCCATCTCCATCTCTGAGGAGGTCTCACTGAGCTCCAAGAAGCCCATCCTGTTCCTGGAGTCCTCCTCTGCTGTATTCAGCTGTAAGATGGTCTTTCTCGGTGTTTCATCATTGACGTAACCTCGTTAGGTGTTCTAATTAAGAGGCGTTCATCAATAATGAGCTGCAGAGCTGCAGAACACCGTCCCACACTTACATGAAGACCCCACTGAACTGTGGAGTAGTACACAGTACCCAGAACAGGAACTTCTTACTGCTGGCAGACTGACCCCGCTCACACCTGACACCTGCATCTGGAAACTCCTCCCACTCTCTCTCTCTCTTCCTGCAGAGAGAGAGGTCGCTTTGAGGGGGTTATAAGCTCCAATCTACAGTCTCCTGGTACCTTCATGTTTACTGCAGGACAACCACAGAGCTCCTGTCTTCATGTTCAAGATTCAGGATTCAGTTCAAGATTATTTATTTATTTATCATGTTCATCAGTGAAACTCCCCGGATGAGAGGAGCGCTCGACTCAGAGGAGAACAGATAAAACACACAATAAATACTGAAGGAAGACAATAAAATAAGATACAAACAAAAATATTAATGAGTAAAAGTAGAAAAGAAATATTTACAAAGTGAAGAAGTGATGCAGTCGGTGCTGAGTGTGAACGTATGAAAAAGGGGGTTCAAAAGTTCAGTGGGATAAACGAGGTTTGAAAATATTGCATATGATGAATATGAACTGCTGTATTTCACATCACAGATGATACTGCACAGTTACGTGGGTTTTTGCACAGAGTATTGTCCGGTGGTACTGTCAGACTTTTTCTCACCTGCGGGGTGATTTTTGGTGGTTTTGTTTTGCGTCCTGAGGAGCACCTTGTTGTCTAAAATCTGGCGGTGCATTCAGAGGGAAGTTTAGTTTCTCACTGGGAGGTCGTCGTCTCCCTCCTTCAGCGGTGAACCTATCAGAGCAGGTTTTATATGAACTCCAGAGACGGCAGGTTGTTAATGTACTCTCAAATTCTACAGAAACAACCTATAATAAATAATCAATAATTAAAGTATGTGGGTCGGTGGTAACTACCTCCTGCAGAGATCTGAGTTTACAGTAAATTAGGCTGAAACAGGATTTTTTCAGGTCTATTCTTAGATATTAAATTCCTCTTCGAGTTGGTCACGTATTATCAGTAAATGTGTGTTTTTCGATAATGAACTCCAAGTGTTTTCTTCTGCTAAGAGGAAAAATCTTCATTATCTCCACATCAGGGACACTCTGGTTGTTTCTGCAGTAGCTGCAGAATTAACTATCTTCTTAGATTACCGGATTAATCTGCAGAATAATTGACAGAATACTTCAATACTGAAACATTATGATATTATTACTGCAGTCCTTCATGTGAAAACAGAACAGATTTATTTTAGTGGTCACTGTGCATCTTTATCAGCCCCCCCACTGAGCTGAGCTGCAGCCTGATCCAGTTCAGTTCAGAGAGACTTCTGACGCCTGATTGGAAGAAACACAGATTATATCCATAAACAGGAAGTCATCTGTCAGCTTCACGCACACACACACACACACACACCCTGAATTGCAGTTTTTTTTTAGCTAATACATCTCCCCGGGCATCTCCATTCTGCTGCTGCTGTTGTTGTTGTCGCCGGTGCGTTTCTCTGTAAAACCCATTAAAGAGAGACCGAATTAGAGGGAAGTATGGAGGTAAGACACAACACTCAAACAGCTAATTGTAATAACCTGACACAAGTGAGTAATTTAGCTGCCTAAAAACGAGCCCTGGGATCCTGCAGGAGCACTTTAGAAGAATGGATTAGGCTGGAGGCCATTACACACCCAGACATTTACACACAGAGAGGAGATCCATCTTTCAGTGGGCTGGATTTGAATATTAAATGGTCCTGCTTACCGAATTAGCTCAAAGATGTGAGATTATCACACAAGCATGTTAACATAATGTTGTGCATATTGCATTCTTTGTTGCCGACTGCCTCCCAAACATAAATTATTTATTAGAAATCATCTATCATTAATCATGTACGACATGCCAGTTAAATCAGTAATTACAGAGAAATTGTGACCATACAGCGCTCACTTAACGGGCAAAATTAGGTCAGACTCAAACAAAAGCCTGATTAAATTCCTGTTCTGGTTCCACACCAGCGACGCTGACAAATAGCACTTTGTCTTTTTACAGAAGCATCAATTGATTGCTTCCCACTGAAACGGAGACAGATTTTAAGTGACATGTTACTGAGCAAATGTGTTTTATTCATGTGCGCTGACATTTTACACTCTTAATAAAAAGTCATTTGTGGAAAATGTTTCTATTTTCTACAGCGAGGACAGACGTCAGTATCACTGAAGGTGATGAAGGTGCAGACAAGCTCTCAGGAAAGCCTCCACTGAACCTGAGCACCTCTGTACAACCAGAGGGAGGCTGAAAACATGTGAATTCACAGTGTTATACTGGAGAAGAACAGCAGCAGCACAATGGAAGAGGATCACACCTTAATGATCTCAGTCTGAGACAAGATTCAAGTCTGAGAGCAGAGAAAGAGCTCAGTGTGATCAGTATAATAATAATAATAATAATGATGAGTATGAAAATAATAATAATGATTAAATAATGATGTTAATGATAATAACAGTAACAAAAATAAAAATGATAATGACAAAAGGGATGATAATTATAACAATGATAATGATAACAATATTATTATTATTATTATTATATTATTATTATTATTAATATAAATAAAAAAATATAAATAAAATTGTAATAATTGTAATGCTGATAATAATAATAATAATAATAATAATAATAATGATAATAATAATAATACAGTAATAATTATAACACTAACAATGACAATAATAATAACACATCTCATTAATGGGCGCCATTCAGGACACTCAAGGTCAGTTTATCCAGTATATTCAGTATATTAAGTTTGTCAAATATATTTAGTACATTTATTATTTTTAGTAAATCCACTATATTTAGTTTATTAAATATATTCTGTATATTCTGCATATGAAATCTATCTGGTATATTCATTATATTTAGTATATTCAGTATATTCATTATATTTAGTATATCCAGTATATTCATTATATTTAGTATATTTAGTACATTAATTCTCTCAGGTATATTCTGTATTTTGCCGTTTTTAACCACACCACTGTCGTCTCTCTTTTACATGGAGCCACATTCAGGACAAACACGCATTTGTGGGCGGAGCAGCCGAGCTCAAGTCTGACGGTTCGACCCATAAAAATATTCGTCTCTATACTCTTTTTGGTGAATCAGACGACTGAAGTCTGAAGAAACTAACGTGTTGATGGTCCTCTGGGTCCTCTGGATCCTCTGGACTACAGGACCTGATCTGTGGATCCACGATCATGGTTTGATAACATCGTAAACTCTGAGAGGAGGATCACACATGTCAGGGTTTCACTTCTGTGATTTACTCAGAGACAGAGTCTGCAGGTACGAAAGAAAACTCCAATTAAAAACTGCAAACAGGAAGTTAAACTGAGATCTGACTCAGCTCTCCACCCGTCCAGATCCAGATGGAGCCCCAGTTTTTCTCCCACTTAGAGTCAGACCTGATCTGAAGCTGTTTCCTTCCAAAGATGGAGAGAGTCTCTGGTTTATTTCCCTGAGAGGAGCCGGGGTGGGGGGGGTGCTGTATGAAACAGACCACAAGCTGAGAGAGGAGCACAGACCAAACCTGCAGCTCCTCCTTTACCAGGTGAAGGATTTAAAAATACATCAGAGACGTTCAGGCGCTGTGATCTGGCGTCTCTGTAACCTCGCTATGCAAATGACACGATGGCTGCCAGCTCTGACGCCAGGAGGAGTCAGGAAGTGCTCGTCACCTCCAGTTCAGAGGTGAAGATTGAGGATGAGGAAGCGGATCAGAGGCAGGAGAAAACCTCTGGGCTCTGCCTTCATCTCGGCGTGCTGATGCGGTGTATACTAATGGGCTTCTCGCAGGTTGCTCTCTGCTCTCTCTCTCTTTTCCCCGATGGGAGCGCTTCCTCCCTGCAGCACAGCCAGGTTGTGCTAATTCTGGAGACGTCGGAGTCTCTGGGCCCGAGTATCGCCGAGCTCCCGGGTGGGAGGGGCCGGCACAATGCGAGGCTGACAAACAAGACGAACCCCTGCTAGAAAAAACCCGTTTAACCCAGGGGGGCTGTGAGCTAGGAGCAGGGTGCAATTGTTTTCCTCATTTCCTGGGGCTTGTAAAGCTGATCCACCATCGGCGACACGCTGCGACGCCACGAGCATGGCAATGAGCGGGCTTTCTCTGGGCCTTTTGACATTTCTTACCTTGTAATAGCAAGCAGAAAGCTATTAAGCAAGTAATCAATTGATGTATCCGGAGGGAGACGGCGTTGTGAAGGTGCACGCGTTCACTCACATGATTGAAAGTTTCTTGTTTGTGTGCGTACCTCCGCGCTGACACACTTTATTTCTTCTGGGACAAAAACAGACGCGGCGTTTAATTTTCTGAGGAGTTTATCTGCAGAACGGAAAAATATACAAAAGAGCAGAAAAAGTGCCGAAATATCCGTCACCAGAGGAAGGAGGAGAGAGAGAAAACAAAACAAAAACACACTATCAGCACACGGGGCGTGACCCGGCGCCAGGGTCAACCGGGTCAGCTGTTCGGTTCATGGTCCATGGAAACAGGAGGATGACTCTGACGGCTGCGCTGGAATAAGAACCGTGTTTACATACAGAGGCTTCATCAGACCCGGTTCTAAATAAGGGGTCCAGATTCCAGGGAAGCGGGTCTGACTCACAGAAGACGGGCCGTGAAGGCGCTGATAGGCCTGTCACGGTGACATCAGCTGCTCGCTCTGACTCATCCGAACCCTCGGGACGGTCTGGAGTCAGAGACGGCGGCGAGGTGAGAGGGAGGTCATCACACACACATCAAACCACATTACATCATGTGACCCGGCGCGGCAGCCATGACACAAAGCTGCAGGTTACCGTGGAGACAGACGGGCCAGTTTCCTCTTCTTCTTTCCCGTGCCTTCGCAGCTCCGCCGTTTCTTGAAAGCAGATTAAATTTTACTAAACACTACAATTTGGTGGGGCGCCTGGGTGGCAGAGAGGAAAACCACTTGGCCACCGTCACAGAGACCGGGGTAAGCAGGATTTGAGATCAGCCGGTCCAAACAGAGAGAGAGAAAAAAAAAAGGAGAAGCAGCGAAAACATCGGCAGCGTATCCAGTTAGGAGGCCGAAAATAGCCGAGCAATCATGAATCTGAATTCCATCAGCCACATGACCGCCATGATTTACATGTCGGGTCAGAGTTAGAGGACATGCTGAAGCTGAAGCTCCAAGAGTTCCTCTGAGTTCTCAAAGATCAGCTGATGAACGCAGGAACTACCAGAGAAACACAGGAAGTCTCTGCAGGAGCGAGTGAAACGCAGAACGCTGCAGCAGGATTAGTTTCATCTCATCTGTGCAAAGACAGCCGGATCTGCCAAGTTAGCGCTGCAGAGATGGAAAGAGCAGAGCGTGTGTGTGTGCGTGTGGTCACTTTCCCTCCATGGCGGCCCGTGCGTCTGTGCAGCCCTGCAAAGCCACAGCGGCCTCCTGAAGGAAAAAGGACAGAAACTTTACTGCTCCCGCTCATTTCACAGATTTTCCAGACAAATAATTTCAGGTTTGTGCCCGCTGCAGCGCCAGCCCTCCGTCCGTCCCGCTCTCTCTGGCCTATAATTACATGCCACTCATTTGATTTGTTCATTAGTTCAAGCCTCGGCTGGGTAGAAGCAAAGCGGAACCCTCTCATTAGTGGTTCATGACTCCACTCTCTCCATGGAAAACAGCAGCAGCAGCAGAGATGCAGGAGAGGGGAAACTGGTGGGGAGACCTTGTTTTAACCCAGAGCACACATCCTCATGAAGAGGGACAGGAGGGGAGATATACTGTCAAAACAAGGCCGACGTAAAAACCTCCGACAAAAAGACAAACGCTGTGGAGCTCCGAGAGGCAACAAACCCACAATCAGCAAATACAGAGCAGACGGGGAACAGGGGCGCCAACAGGGGGGCCGACAGAGGGGCCGACAGAGGGGCCAACAGGGGGGGCCGACAGAGGGGCCGACAGAGGGGCCGACAGCCAAAAGGGGGGCCAAGAGAGGGGCCGACAGGGGGGGGCCGACAGAGGGGCCAACAGGGGGGCCGACAGAGGGGCCGACAGGGGGGCCAAGAGGGGGGCCCACAGGGGGCCGACAGGGGGGCCAAGAGAGGGGCCGACAGGGGGGCCGACAGAGGGGCCGACAGGGGGGCCGACAGGGGGGCCGACAGGGGCGCCAAGAGAGGGGCCGACAGGGGGGCCGACAAGGGGGCGCCGACAGAGGGGCCAACAGAGGGGCCAACAGAGGGGGCCGACAGAGGGGCCGACAGGGGGGCCGACAGGGGGCGCCGACAGAGGGGCCAACAGAGGGGCCAACAGAGGGGCCGACAGGGGGGGCCGACAGGGGGGCCGACAGGGGCACCAACAGGGGGCGCCAACAGGGGGGCAGTGTTCGGCACTTTATCTGCAGAAATGAGTCCAGATCACCCGGTTCGCTCTCCTCCAACATGGATGGAAGTCTCCTCACATCCTCAGCGTTCAGTTTTAAACCGTCTGAGCTGCTCCGAAAACTAAACAAACTCATCAGCTGTTCCTTCATGAGGACGCCTCGTCTCTGAGGCAGGGTACCATGAAGGCATGCAGTCGTAGACGCGCTCCTGCGCCCCGTTTCTCACTTTAACCCATAAACTGTATAAACTACGGACAACTTGGCTCCGCCTCCCGCCTGTATGAGGATATGAAGCTGAAAAGTTCTGAGTATTTCCACATTTTTTCTCCACTTCCTGAAACCAACCACAGTCGCTGTGATGACGCTCGGCTCAAACAGCGTATCCCCCGGGTGAGCTACACAATATTCATACGCCCATAGGCTGTTTCAGGTGTCAATCATAGAAAACATTTATATTCTGTGTCATTAATTTATAAAGTTTGTCCACAGCTCCATAAGGAGGCGGGGTTTATAACCTATTCTGCAGCCCATCACCAGAGGGCGCTGTTCTCACAGTCTCTTCTAGATACAGTCTATGATTTAATCCAATAATGTGCAAAAAGGAGAATGAATCTGATTCAGGAAGTGAGAGAAGAACTTCCTGAGTCTCTGCTGTCATGACGATCCAGAGGGATTCATATTTTAGTCCTAGTTATTCTTCTGCAGCTCCTTGAGGATCCACTAGAGGGTGGACCCCCGATCAGAACCCGTGTTAGCATCCTAGACCACATGTCCCCCCCAGTAGAGCAGTTTTTCAGCCTGTAATCTGCAGTAACCTTATCAGAGAGCTGACTCCACCTCACTTTGGGTCGACTGAGCAGAAAGCAGAGAGGCGGAGTCTTTGGCTCTTGTTGGTGTCAGTCCAGGTCAGTCCTGAAGAGGGCGCTGTCATACTGTCATACTGTGAATAAATGTCATTCTGAGATGATGGAGCGATGGGACCTGAAGTTGGCCTCCTCTGCTCTTTAAACGGATGAACACACTCCTCCGTCTCCTCCGTCTCCTCCGTCTCCTCCGTCTCCTCCGTCCACCGGGGTTTTCATCATTCAGCGTCAGTCGGACTCAGAGTCACAAAGATCTGATGGGATAAATATCTCAGAGGGAGAAAATGAAAGTCAGAGAAAGGTAGACGAGCTGGAACTGCTCTCAGCGTGAGATGAGGAGTGGGATTAGATTCTCCACACACAGAGGGATGAGATGAGAGCTGCTTTAACGGACTGTCACACCAACAGGGAACATCACACCCCAGAGGTTTTCCATCCATGTGAAGAAGAGCAGAGCTCCACAATCTTCTCCTTCTGTACGGTCTCAGCCCACGCCGGTGTCACCGCCTCTTCAGAGCTGCAGGAAAAACGCCTCATCAGGGTCTTAGCATCATCTCTCTGTCGGTGGATGTGCTGCAGCAGTAATTAAAGTCCCCGCTCAGCCCCGCACACACGCTGACCTTTCCCTGAGCAAACATCAGAGTCTCCGTTAAACCCGGAGCCCCTCCATCAGCCCGCTCTCAGAAAACCACACGGAGCAGGAGCTGCTGTCGGCTCTCCACTCGAGTGTTCGACGAGCTTCTGCAGGGAACGGAGGCGTGTCACAGGAACTTTGGCATAAACACTCGAGGAGGCAGAATCCTCCTGATGGGCCCCCTCATCATCATCTGAAGCTATAATCAGAAGAAATGCAAATGACAGAGACGTTTCCCCCGAGAGCGCCGAGCAGAGCCGGGCGCCGTTCGGTTCCTGCGAGTCCTCCTGTCAGCGCTCAGCCTGGAGAATGGGAGTGATTGCAGAGAGCGGCGTTTGTTTTAACACGTCAATGAGGCCGCGGCGTGGGGGGGGGGGGGAAGAGAGACTGAGTACTCTGTGATCCAGAACAGACAGAACCACGGAGGGACAACAGAAGTGGGTCAGACTCCACCCAGAATCAGAGCTGTGGGGTGGGCGCTGGTTTTACAGACTGACTTAGGGGGTCTAACCCTCTAAGACCGAACAGGAGGAACCAGGTCCAGAAGGCTGCAGAGTGAACTGATCCAGATATGATCCAGTTTCTGTAAGAGAACGGGGTCAGGTTCAGGTCTGCATCAAACCGACTCGAAAACGTAAAAATATCTCTGGTCTTCAGTCTCAGGTCTTCAGTCTCAGGTCTCTGGTCTCTGGTCTCTGGTCTTCAGTCTCAGGTCTTCAGTCTCAGGTCTCTGGTCTCTGGTCTTCAGTCTCAGGTCTTCAGTCTCAGGTCTCTGGTCTCTGGTCTCTGGTCTTCAGTCTCAGGTCTCCAGTCTCAGGTCTTCAGTCTCAGGTCTCTGGTCTTCAGTCTCAGGTCTCCAGTCTCAGGTCTCCAGTCTCAGGTCTCTGGTCTCTGGTCTCTGGTCTTCAGTCTCAGGTCTTCAGTCTCAGGTCTCTGGTGCCCTGTTTGGTCCTCATCCTCTCACAGTCGTTCTGAGGTCCTGAAGGCCCAGAGCTGTCCGGGGTCATTAGAGCTCTAGTCTCAGGTCTCTGGTCTCAGGTCTTCAGTCTCAGGTCTTCAGTCTCAGGTCTTCAGTCTCAGGTCTCTGGTCTTCAGTCTCAGGTCTCCAGTCTCAGGTCTCTGGTGCCCTGTTTGGTCCTCATCCTCTCACAGTCGTTCTGAGGTCCTGAAGGCCCAGAGCTGTCCGGGGTCATTAGAGCTCTAGTCTCAGGTCTTCAGTCTCAGGTCTTCAGTCTCAGGTCTTCAGTCTCAGGTCTTCAGTCTCAGGTCTCTAGTCTCAGGTCAGTCGTTCTGAGGTCCTGAAGGCCCAAAGCGGTCCGGGGTCATTAGAGCTCTAGTCTCAGGTCTCTAGTCTCAGGTCTTCAGTCTCAGGTCTTCAGTCTCAGGTCTTCAGTCTCAGGTCTCTAGTCTCAGGTCTTCAGTCTCAGGTCTTCAGTCTCAGGTCTTCAGTCTCTGGTGTCCAGGTCTCTAGTCTCAGGTCAGTCGTTCTGAGGTCCTGAAGGCCCAAAGCTGTCCGGGGTCATTAGAGCTCACATTTTCTCAGATTGTGTTTTCCGTTTCTTACGGCGCTCAGAGCTGACAGATGAGACGGCGAGCTGCGTTCACAGGAGAGCTGCAGAGGGTGGGCTGCTCGCTCGCCGCCGCTCAGGGCGGCAGAAAAACCACGCCTGTCAGAGTCTGACGGGCCGATCCAGGAGCGCCGTCACGTGAAGGCATGATTGATGATATTATGGACTCACACAGGATCTGAATGCCAGAACACTCCTGTGATTTAATCCCTGTTCCTTCATCACACATCCGGGCGCAGCAGATGGACTGTACAACGCCAAACCCCTGCTCGCCCTGAGGCCGCCGCCATAAGTGTCAAAACCAGCGTTACAAATCAATCCTTCCAGCGGGTTCAGCAGCTGAACTCCACATCAGTGTCTGTTCAGGTCTACAGCGCTCTGATTTACAATCATCAACCAATCACAGAGCTGCAGGTCATCTCTCTCCTGTCAGGTCAGAGACAGAGACATGGACCTCCACCTGTGACATGGACCTCCACCTGAGACATGGACCTCCACCTGAGACCTGGACCTCCACCTGAGACATGGACCTCCACCTGTGACCTGTGACATGGACCTCCACCTGGGACATGGACCTCCACCTGAGACATGGACCTCCACCTGTGACATGGACCTCCACCTGAGACATGGACCTCCACCCGAGACATGGACCTCCACCTGTGACATTGACCTCCACCTGAGACATGGACCTCCACCTATGACATGGACCTCCACCTGTGACATGGACCTCCACCTGAGACATGGACCTCCACCTATGACATGGACCTCCACCTGTGACATGGACCTCCACCTGAGACATGGACCTCCACCTGAGGCATGGACCTCCACCTGAGACGTGGACCTCCACCTGGGACATGAACCTCCACCTGAGACATGGACCTCCACCTGAGACATGGACCTCCACCTGTGACATGGACCTCCACCTGAGACATGGACCTCCACCTGTGACATGGACCTCCTCCTGAGACATGGACCTTCACCTGTGACATGGACCTCCACCTGAGACATGGACCTCCACCTGAGACGTGGACCTCCACCTGTGACATGGACCTCCACCTGAGACATGGACCTCCACCTGAGACATGGACCTCCACCTGAGACAGGGACCTCCACCTGAGACATGGACCTCCACCTGAGACATGGACCTCCACCTGAGACAGGGACCTCCACCTGAGACATGGACCTCCACCTGTGACATGGACCTCCGCCTGAGACATGGACCTTCACCTGTGACATGGACCTCCACCTGAGACATGGACCTCCACCTGAGACGTGGACCTCCACCTGTGACATGGACCTCCACCTGAGACATGGACCTCCACCTGAGACATGGACGTCCACCTGAGACATGGACCTCCACCTGAGACATGGACCTCCACCTGTGCAGGTATCAGGGCTCCATCAGACCGCTCTCGTCAGCTCAGAGCAGGATGGACATTTTGTTTTCCTTGAACCCGGTGACGTCAAAAATCCGCTCGCACATGAAATTTCCTGGAAGTCTTTTTGTCCTGCAGAGGAAATCTGTTCTAACAACCTTCCTATTTGACAAGACTGACCCCTGGTGGTGCTTAAAGGAACTCCATCCCAAACAGGAGCGAGCTGCCTCCTGCACAGATGGATTCATCATGGAGTCTCCTGATCCAGGTCAGCCTTTATCCACACAGTCTGCTCTCAGCGTCAGAACCAAACCTGCCGGGCTGTGAACCCAGAAGAAGCAGAGCTGCAGCCCACAGATGGAGCCGACCTTCCCCCTGCTGGACCACAAAGACCTCTTTGAGCTCCGATAGCCTATAAGAGCAGGCGGGGGAAGATCTGGGCTGAGTCTCTGTTACAGTACGAGCGTCATGAGATCTGCTCTGCATGAACTCCTGAGCTGTCTGTGAACGCCAACGTGCTGCAGAGGTACAGGTGGTCTACACAGAGACATCTGCTCCACATAGATCTATATGAAACTGACCAACATGAACCTGCAATAAAAACCAAAAGAGTGAAACTCTAACCAACAGTGACCCTGTTCTCTACTGACTCAGTATTTAACAGAGTAACTCTGGTCCATCACTGAGGACTTACTGATGTTATCACTGAGAGAAAACCCGATAACAAGAACCAGAACCAGGTCAGTGTGGTCATCACTAAAACCCTCTGAATAACTTAAATTCACAGTAAATACGTCATAATTTAACCGCTCAGTACTTCAGTTAGTTTGAACAGCCCCTCAGGTGGAAACTCAGATAAAACTCGACCGCTCCAAACGGATCAGAACCGCTGGTTCTTAGTGGAGGAACCAGAACCAGAAATACTTTAATAATCTCCAGGGGTAAACTGCTGTTCCTTATAGTAACTCCAGTGCAAATAAAGTAGAAAGAGGAGATAAATAATAGATAAAATAAGTAAAAATAAAGAGATAATAAACAAGTATATTCACTATATACAGCACAGTAAAACAGTCTGTATATAAACAGTGAGCAGAGTCCAGGTAAAGACTGAGGGGGTCCGGGTCTCAGAGGGAGGAGTTAAAAAGTCTGATGACCACCAGCAGGTCAGACTTCCTGGAGGAGAGTTTAATCTGAAGTTTAATCTGAAGTTTAATCTGAAGTTTAATCTGAAGTTTGTCTCTAATCCTGAGACTTCCATCAGAGTGAAATTATCACAGATTCACCAGGAAACTCAGTTATTCAGGAGGTTCTGGTCCATATCAAACTGGATCAGAACTTCTCCTGACTCAGTTAAACTGACGGTGATATTGGAGCTCTTTCTCTGTGTTTTGGTTTTTCTCATGACTTCTGAATCTTTAAATTTATTCACTATCAAATGTTAATTTAATAATAAATACGATCATGCAGAGATCTCGAATCATGTCCCCGTGTTTCGGCTCATCTGATCCTTTTACGTTTGTTTGTTATGATGTTTATGTCATACTGTAAATGTTCATTTTCAGTGTTTTTTCGGCCCAGTTCTGGAAATTCTGCTTGTTCTGTGTAGATTTGGTTTCAAATCGGCTTCCTGCAGAACAAATCTACTTACAGATGAAGTAACAGGAGCCTGAGGTGACCTGCAGCGTTAAAATCTATCATGTGTGCGTGAGCGAGAGTACGTCACACTCACTCAGACCAAACATACTGGACCTGAGGGGTCATTAGAGGTCAAACATGGCGGAGGTCAGAGCAGTGTGAGAGCACACTGACAGGACAAAGACAGAGACGTGTCCTGACTCCACCCAACAAGGACGGCTGAAACTAAACTGAATAAACCGTCAAACTGTGTGTGTTAACAGAAATACATCCAGGAGGGGGGTCTGCTTCAGACACACAAACAGACACACAGACTTCATCCACAGTGACAGTCCAACCTACCAGAGCGTCTGAAGACACATGATCTGAGGGTAAAGAAGAGGTGGCAGCTGATGCATCATCACTGCAGACAAGTTAGCATCAATAGAGCTGGAGAGCATCATCATCAATCTCTCTCTGCAGAGACAAAAGTATCTCTCCATGCTAAATCATCAAATCAATGCATTTCTATCACTGAGAGGGATCGCTCGCCCACTGATCTGTGCGGCTGAGTAATGTGAAATCTATCACAGGTTAGTCCACGCGGCCCGGACAAGACCAAAGACAAGACCCCAGAAAAAGTTGGTATTGATCCGGAGCTGCAGAGGTGAGAGCGAGGAGGAGGAGCGGCGTGAGAGGAATCAGAAAAACACTCTGCATGAAGGAGGCGATCGGATATTTGGAAACAAGAGTCTCTGTGAGAGAAGGAGACCTCCAGCCGGGGTTAGACCATCAGTCTGTCCAATCAGAGACAAACGTTCTCCAAATTAGACCCGCTCTCTTTATTTAAACGTGTAAATCAGCAGGAGTCGAACCCGTCCAACCCCTCTCTTTGGACCTGACTGAGGTTCTGAAATTCTGGCTGAACTACAGAGAAGTAAACGCTGCTGTATGTGGTCGTTTAAAGCGGTTCGCTCACTCTTACCTTTGGCCACTTGGGGTTGAACTCACAGGCTTTCTCTGCGTCGTCCAGCGCCGCCTGGTGTTGTCCCAGTTTGAGGAGCGCCGCTGAGCGGTTACTGTACAGGATGCAGTTCTGCGGGTCGGCCTGCAGGGCGTTGGTGTACAGATGAACCGCCGTCTCAAAGTCTCCACGCTGACACGCCTCGTTGCTCTGCTGCACCTTCTCCATGAACTCCGCCTTGCTGAGACCATACCTGGCCCCGCCCTCTCCAGAAACACACCTGATGGGTCGCCCCGCTGCCCGAGAGCTGAAGATCGAAAACTGGAATAAAGACAGAGAGAAGAGCGAGAATCAAAAACAGCATAAAAAACTTAAGAAAGGGACGCCTGCTATGAGCACCTCTGCAGTTGGAGTGGGAGGAAAGATCGATACAGCAGAGTATCACCATGTTTTGTCTGGTGATATATCATATTATCTTATTGATCCAGTATCAATTCTTTCTAATTAATTGCCAATATGAACTCAAGTCTATGATAATGGAAGAATAAAATCAGCTGTTTGTCCAGTGAAGTTGGCAGAGGTGACGTTACAGAGCAGGAGAAAGTTAGTACAACAAATATATATATGAGGTTTGTAAGATGAGCGACATGAAAATAAAATACAGAGTAAATAAAACAAACATAAAGGAAAGACAAATGCTACTTTCACTAAACAGTCGAAAAAATATGTGTAGATCACAATAAACTGTATCCTGATACTCACTGTACTGCAAAATGTTAAAAACCGCGATGATATCTATCATGGCCCAAGTATCGTGATAATATCATATTGTGGGGCCACTACTGATGCCCACTCCTACTCTACAGATATAATATATACAATAATGATAATACTACATTTTATTTGTATTGCCCTTTACGTCCAGGGACCTCCAAGGGTTACATGCTAAAAGCAAAGAAATATAAAAGCAGGTTATTGGTTAAAAACAAGAGAAACTATATTACAAGCTATAATACGTGCTATTATTATATACTATTCTCCATACTATACTATATACAATATATCACATAATATACTACATATTTTACTATATACTACACAACGTATTATACTTCATACTTTACTATATACTATTTTTCATACAATACTAAACTATATTACATACTTTATTATATACTATATAACATACTACACTACACACTATATAGTATACTACATAATATACTTCATACAATACTACATACAATCCTTCATATCATTCTGTACACTTTACTATATACTATAATACGTACTATTCTTTATATTACAAATTATATTACATACTATACTACATACTATTCTTCATACTTGACGTCACACTGTAGCCCACACTCTCTTTTTTTGGTCACATGAACAGTTATCAGTCAAATCTCCAGGAGAAACACTGAAATAAAGGCCGACAACAACAACAACAACAACAACAACACAGCAGCTCCATGTTCATCAAACTGAAGGTCATGGTCCACAGTGAAGAAATGGACCTCCTCCACAGAATGAACTCAGAACCACAGACCCTGGTTCGGGCCCAGGTCTCAGGATAATACAGTAATACAGGTGGTTAATCCCTAAAGTTTAAACCTTCAGTTGGATTAGTCTGCAGAGATAATCAAACACACTGACGCTCTGTTTGAAAGGCCTCTCTGTTCCTTTCAGTCTGTCTGATAACCATTGAAAAACTCCTCACTGGAGCTTTAAGACCAAAAAGACAGAGGACAGTTTCTCTGACATGAAACAGAAGTTAATAGGAAATGTTTTTCATCAAACTAACACAAGCTCTTTAAATGCAGTTTGATTCTCACACCAGGTCCCTCTGTAGGAAGATCCCGGCATCAGTCTGACTCATCAGGGGGGTGAGTCCTGGATCTGTTCAGGGGTGACGGTTTGCTGACTGTTACTGAATCCTGAAACCCTCTCGGGTTGCATGTTTTCAGGACCAGCTTCCATTATAGGCTACCTCTTTCTCACCACACCTCCTCAGACTGAATTCTGGGATAGGGCAGGCCGGGTAATTACTTCCAGAAGCCCGGGGAGTAAAAGCAGGAGACATGAGGGCTTTTGGTGAGCGAGCCAGTAGATCTGACTTCCAGTTACACTCTGAGCAACAATCCGTTTACTTTCAGCACCCTTAGACCTCCATCAGCTCCAGGGTTTCTCACTCTTTTCATTTTAAACAGATGAATTAACTTTTCCATCACATAATGCTTCACTTTGGCCGGACTTTAAAAAGGTCCACTCTTGAATCCCTTCTTCTAACAGCCAATGAAACACCTGCAGATCACTTATGCTGCTAAACTGAGAGGGTAAACCAGCAGGAGGGTGCAGACAGGAGTGTTTACTGCTGAGAAAAGGCATGCTACCTCTCAGAAATAACACTACAGCCTATCAGGACAACTAACAGCACCGGTCACGCATGCCTGCAGTAAAGGTTAGCTCCAAAGAAATACCAGGATAAGCATCTATTATTGATTAGTGGGCCCAGGGGCCAAGAATGTGCAGGGTTTCTCCAGAAAGAGTCCCTCTAATCCGGCTGGTTAGCAGAACCAGAGGAGGGGACGGGTGCTACTGTCTCATCTGCTGCAAAAACAGGGAGCTGACAACTGCAGAGAGGACAGGAAGGGTGGAGAGAGAGAGAGGGAGATAAGAGCCAGAGAGAGAGAGGGCACACCACCAACTTCATTACAGGACAGTTAGAGGAAACACAGACTACACAGATCATCCCTTTAATTTACTGCATCTGTGCAAAAACCCCTCTGTTCATGCAAGAGTGGAACCAGTCCGGATTATTGACACTCTTTAGAAACTCTCTTTAGAATCACTCTTTAGTGACACTCAGTCTGGGTCACTCTGACTGTCCTGCAGCTCAGCAGCTCAGCACTTCAGTCTGCAAAGCTGGAAAATCGATAGAGGACTTTTACGAGGTTTTCGCAGCAATGGTCATTCGGTATTTCCTGTCCAGGATAGGAGGTAAAAAGTGATTTTCAGGGGACAATAAAACGACAACAGCGACACAAAGGTGTGGACTCCTGTGTGTGAGAGAGAGTTAGTGAAGGATGTGTTTGATATCCGTGTACCTTTTCTTTCAGAGCCGTTTGCTTCTCCATCCTGAGTCTCTCTGCTTCGGTTTGTCAGACGGATTCTCGCTCTCATCCCTCCACACTCCTTCCCCTCTTTGTGTCCACGGTTCAGGGTCCAGGAGGGGGTCCAAAAGTCCGACAAAAGTCCACGCTGATGACCGAGAGTCGACGAACTGCGAGGAAAATCCACGAAGAGCGAGCTGTGTGGCGTTCAGGAGAAACTTTTCTCAGGGAAAGTGCGCCATGTTGTCAAATCTTTTCCTTTTTTTTTCCTCCGTTTTTTTTTCCTTCTGTTGCCATCGAGGATTTCAGAGCAGAGCTGAGCAGAGGGAGGCATGAAGGTCTGAGGAGGCATGAAGGTCCGAGGAGGCATGAGGGTCTGAGGAGGCATGAAGGTCCGAGGAAACCTGGAGCAGAAAAACCCACAGATGAAGGAGTGAAGAACTCAGACAGGAGCCTCATTTCTGCTGCAGGAACATTAACTATTATCCAGAAAATAACAGGACCCCTCAGGTGGGGGTGGTCTCAGGTGCTGCAGGGGTTCAGGTGAAATATGTGAACACCTGTGTCGCGTGCACGCTCTAATTAGTGGCCCACCTGTGCAGTGATGCTGCGTTCAAGTCCTCCTCTCACTCACAGATGAAATAAAGTGTGAATATATTAAATTCTGGGCTGAGTTTATGACTCTGTGTTAAAGTTAGAAGATAACCTTTAATACAGAGGTTCATATGAACACACACACTCTTTATGACTCTGTCTTAATCACAGTTAAACTCTCCTAAAACAGCGTTCACTCATTTTCACTATAGTACATGTCTGCAGATCCACAACCCTGTGTGCGCCCCTGCTGGACAGAGTAGGTCACTGCATGACAGATCCACAACCCTCTTTTTAACCGCTGTGACACATCTGTGTTTGTGCCCAGAAATTTAATTTAATAAAGTTAATAAATGAATAATTGATCGCAGTCACACATTATTATCCAATCAAAATAAAAAGTCTTTAAATTTGTGAAGGTAGTGTTCAGTTCTTTGGACTCGGCCCACTTCCTGTCAAGGATTTAAAATTTATTTTAAAAATAAATTAGTCCCCACAGTCACATATTTAGATATTTATCTAGATTTTAATGATTTCAAAACTTTTTACTTATTATTTTATGTATTGTCTGCCAACCTATAATATTGCAGGTTTATTCTACCAAAATATAAACTTATATTATCCTAATATCACAGGGATTGACCTCGCTGTTATACTCCTCATGATGATTTTGACCCCCTGAATGTGACAGTCTGTGTCTGCAGAGCCCATGAATCTGATATTTTCTGTGTTTTTCTCGTATATTTTTAATGTGTAATCTCATGAACATTATTAACACTTCTGTTTCATTTACTACAATGATAGTAGCATACAGGTCAAATCGTACATTTACGACTTTGACAAGCTAATGTTAGCATTAGCTTGACCAAGATTCAGTGTTCAGTTCAGACGATCATGGAAAATGAAAAATGTCATAAATAGAGCCGATCATTGACATTTATTTCAAATCCAAGACAACAGTTTTATTAATGACTAAAAAAAAAAAGATGTGATTCACGTTTAATACTCAATCATGACGTCGCTCTATTCAAGCCAATCACATTCGAGAAAAAAAGCAGCGGTTAAGAAGAGGGTTGTGGATCTGTCACAGTTGTGGATGTGCTTGGCTCTCCGGCTTGCGATATTTTTTTTTGTGGGATGGTAGGGGAAAGTCCGATGTCCCTCGCCTCTGATTGGCTAGTAAAGCTGGAAAAGAAAAAGTCTCACTATTACAGTCCTGAACCATACTTTCATGTGACCAGCAGGGGGCGTCTGCACTGCTTTGAATGCAACTCAGTGTAAAAAAAAACTTCTGTCATCATCTCCTCCTTCCTATTAAAGAAAGGTCATAATCACAGGTGTGAGCTGCAGGTCTTTTACTGTATGAGCAAAACTAAAGTCAGAACAGATAAAACAGAGTTTGTGTTACAGGTTTCACAGGTGAGTTTTACTGTAAACAAATGAATTTGGGCTTAGCGCCTCAATTCAGAAAAACAAACACAGTAGAAAAGTTCAGAGGATGGAGACCGAGCCGTTCATTTTTCTTCTTGAATTTTCTCTTTATTACAAAAACCAAAAACAGACACATTTAAAACCATAAAAAACGTTCCTTTGTGCAAGAATGTCCATGTTAAAATGTCCATGGTAGGAGGGTCTCTGTGTCTCTTTAATAAAGTCCACTTCTCATGCTTTCTCTCCTTTTTAACATTAAATACTCATTTTTAAAGGCAGGATGAAACTTTTCAAAGTTAAGACTGAGTTGTAGACAAGGTTTAATAAAATCAGATAAGACACATGAATTCATGTAAATTAACCCGATGCTAGAAAACAGTAAACCTGCCCTTTAAACTGCAATATAAGAATATAATATACTACAATATAAAACAGCTTCAATCAAATATATCAGACAAACTAAATAGGAAACATTTCTTAATTTAAGCAACAGTTGAGTTTAAATCTACAAGACTCAGGATACTTTTCACTTCAACAGAATACCTCAATAACCTTATTTCTGAATCATATGAACATCTTTCTCACATCAAAACAGGTAATACTAAATTATATATCAAGTGTTCAGTGTTTCAGCTTTAAATATAATGTTTAATATAGATGTACATCTTAACGCTAACAGTGAACTTAAATCTGAGGGGATGTTGGTGTTATAAATAATCTTTAAAAATAAAGTTTAGATAGATAGCTAGATTATAAATTACACAGGTTGTAGGATGGTCGTTTCCCGCGCAGAGCGGTGGCGCCATTTTCATCTCTCTTTCTAAGTCCATAAAACTCACTAAAGTCCGTCAACAACACACTTCAAACTCGTGCTAACTTAAGTTTAACTTTGTTTAGATGTAAGAGTTTAAATATTGTGGATTTAACATTTTTACAAACCTGAAAAACACCGAAGAAATGTTCAGATGGAGACCGGAACCTTTCATTTTCCCTCCAGAATTAGGGGGTGGTCCGTCCAGAAAGTCATCCGGGCACAACACACCCTGGAGCATTAATTCCCCTCTCTTTTTTTTTTGTTTTTGTTTTTATTTTGTTGGCGGTTGGCAACCAACGGAAGGAGCCTTACCGCCCCCTACTGGATTACAGTGTGACACAGGAAATTATGCAGAAAAAAGGCTGATTAATTCTCCTCTTTATTCTCCTCATGAACTAAAGTTCTTCTCACCTCAAATGTGTCTAAAATAAACACTTGTGTTTTCAGTACGTAATGAAAATGTCTTTACATTTACAGAGACTGAAACTAACCTTCACCAACAAACAAAGGGATGTTTTTAATTCTTCTTATTCTTCTGGTTGAAGGTTCATTTAGGTGTTGTTCCTGAAGACAGTGGACAGTCTGGAGGTGAGTTAGAAGTTTGTTTAGTAAAGCATCATTTGGGACAGACTGGAGTATCTGAATCAGTAGCTGCGTCCGAATTGCCAAGTAGTAGTCGAAGTAGAAGTCGAAGTAGTATCTAGCATGTCCGAATTGGCCACCGGAGCGAGTAGCATGCTACTTCAGATACTACTTCAGATACTAGACACGCCCACATTGTAGGTTGGTCTCGGTGCATCCTACGGGCATGCTACTGACCCAAAATGCACCACGGGCTTCTTCTTCGTCCTCTTAAAAGTTGTAGAAGCGCATGTGATGCTAGCGCCACCAGCTGCTCTGCCTATTTAAATGTATCGCGAACGCCGGCTGGCCACAACAGCGCGCACCATGTCGCGGGACCGCAGCAGTACAGATGTAAGTTTCATGTAACTTCACACACTGTCCTAAAAAATGTGCGGTTGTATCTCTTTGTCATGTCATGGTGTCATATTTGCCCAAGTAATCATTTTATGAGCAAATATGTGGCGACATCATGGAGGTAAAGCTCACTTATTCCATCATTAAACTGCACAGCTGCAGTACTACAGCCAGGCCCGCAGATGAGGGGCTTCAGTTACCACTGTCTGCACGGGCGCAGTACCTACTCTCTGCCTGCGGGGGTCGTCTTTCCCCACCGCTCGTCTAGTGTGTCCGAATTGGGCCAACGTGTTTAGTATGTAGGAGTAGGATCTAGCAGTAGCACGTAGCAGTAGCATGTAGTATCCGAGCGGGCAGTTCGGACGCAGCAAGTCTTTCAGGGAACAGAGGACTGTCTGCACATGCAGCTCTTCACCAGCAGGTGGCGCTACAGGCCTGAAGAAAAGTATGTGATGATCCTGAAGTTAGGAGCAGAACAGACTGTAAAAACAGGTGAGAGTCTGATCTGCTGAAAACTGAAGGATTTATAAAGAGACTCAGAGTTCAGGTCAGCTGTGAGGAGGAACATCAGATACTAACAGACCTTCATCCTGCTGCTTCCATCCATTTAAGTTCTGACTTCTTTACATTTATATTATATTTATATTCTTTAATAAAAGATCCTAGACTGTCTTCTGTTGAACATTTTCTTTTGTTGTTACTTTAATGTTATGTTTTTACACAGGTATGTCAGAGAGGAGCCGTTCCTTTGAAGTACAGGCGATAATCTTCACAGTGTCCTCCTGTCAGAAACATGTTTATTGTTTTGGACACGTCCCTGTCCTCTGATCAGAGAGGTCAGAGGTTATAAAAAAGGTCAGAAGTGACTCAGCAGTTTTCACGATTCTTTAACTGTTAATGACTTTATTGGCAGCTATAAAAAGTTAACGTTCTCTTTTACCTCTTTTATCTTTTCTCTTATTTTGACTTACTCTCCTTTTAGCCTTTATTTACCTTTATTTTACTCTTTTCTTATTTAACCTTTTAGGTCTTTTATTGATTTTATTGTTTTGACCATCCTGTTTCCTGATTTCTACCCCCTCTTTTCTATTACATTTCTTCTTCTTTTACCTATTTTATCTTTTTATTTCGGTCTCAGTTTATGTTGTCGGTTCTTGTCTGGGTTCCTTATGAAAAATGAAATTGGCCTTTAATTCAGAGGTTTTTAACCGAGCTTTTGTTTTTATTTTCATGTGCTGATGGTCTGAACTTTAGGACTACATGTCAAAGAACTTTGTAAACTTCTGTTTTTAATTGTGATATAAAAATAAAGTTATTATTATTATTATTATTATTATTATTATTATTATTATTATTATTATGTGTGCTGATTATGTGCACACTGTGAAAGCTCACATGTGTTTTCTGGACTCTTTACTGAACATCTGTATTTATATTTATATCTATAACATCTATGATAGAAAACAAACATTTGTGGTTTAGTTGGTTGTTCTGAATTTTCCTCCTCTAAAGAAGATCATGAGTATTTTATCACTTCTTCAACAGACTGACCCGGTTCTGACAGAAGAGGAAGACCTGAGGAGGAGGAGTTTGTTTTTTCCTGATGTTCTTGAACGCAGCTTTGAACTGTTGGAGCTACAGCAGCTGATTTAGGACAAACTTTAGATGTTTGAAATAAACGTCAAAAAACAGCGAATTTCTCAAAGAGACAAAAACAAAGTTATAAAATATTAAATCTTTAAGTTTCATCAGAACCTTTCGGGTCCAAATGTTTATAAAGACCAGCTGTGAAGAGAGTCAGAACCTCCGAACCAGGAGCAGCAGAAAAACCTTCATCTGAGGGTCCAAAGACCTGGTCAGACCTGGTCTGGGTTTCTCTATAATCCCACAGACACCCCAGTCTCTCAGTCCTGTTAGTCCTGGACGGACTGGAGCCGGATCGTTCAGGTTTAGACCGTCCACCCGGAGGCAGATCCCGGACCCGCTTTTGGTATTCAGGGTCCGGGATCAGAAATAGTCTGGACTCTTTTGGTCATGTCTGCGGGGAGAGCAAGTCCTTTAGAGGGGAGAGGACTCTGACAGGACGGCCTGTCAGAGGGGGGTCACACTGCAGGACCGGATTATGTAATCCCGGTTTAGAGAGGACGGTTCTGACCCGGTTTAACGGATCCTTTTGATCCAGGTCTTCTTGGTCCGGATCAGACCCAGCAGTGTCACTTTGATTCTGGTTCAGTTTTTGGTCCACGGCGGTCTCTCCGGGTCTCTCCGGGTCCCCCTGTCCTGACTGAGTGACCCGGATTTCATCAGAACCAGAACCAGTCCAGAACAGAACGGGGTTTTCTTCAGTCCCAGATCAACTTTCATTCATTCATTCATTCATTCACTCATTCATTCATCCTCACGGTCAGTGGGAGGGGCTTCTGCCTCCATGCTGGACTCTGATTGGTCCATCAGTGGGCCCTCTTGGCCACGCCCACAGCTGAAGAACTTCTATATAAACTGGAGCTGGATCAGGAGACCCCCAAAGAAGTCCAGAAGATCCAGGTCCTCCACATCCTGAAGACTTAAACCCTCCTGAGATCCACCTGAGACCCGGTGAGTCCAACAACCAGAACCAGGTTCTGATCAGGAGTCCAGATTCTAGAGGATCACCTGTTCAGTGAGATGAAGACTCAGCAGACTCTTCATGTGGTCACCCCGGTCCGGCAGAGCCCCGCCCTCTCCAAGGCTGCAGGGACCCCGGTCTACCTCAAACTGGACTCGTCTCAGCCCACCGGGTCCTTCAAGATCAGGGGGATCGGACACCTCTGCAGAACCGTGAGTGATCCACATCAGCTCTGATTCTTCTCTTCGATCAGCTGATGAATTCAGATTCAACTTTAACTTCAGACTAAAAACTGCAGCTCAAAGTTCCTCACAGACACACACACACACACACACACACACACACACACACACACACACACACACACACACACACACACACACACACACACACACACACACACACACACACACACACACACACACACACACACACACACACACTCACACACACACAGATACACACAGTGTGAGAATTGAAGATCTATAGTTAGAGAGACACGAGCTGACACCGAGACATTAGAGAGGACAGAGAGACAAACACTGGAGATAAAAGAGAAAAAATAAAATAAAATATAAAAAAGAGTAAAAACCTGATGGACTGAAACAAGAAGATAATCTGAAATGAACAGATGAGGAAGAGATTTTTTTTCTAATATTAGAGTTTTAAGATTTATTTGGACTCTGATACCGACCGTCATTCAGAGAAAACTTATTCTCAAATTTGAAGATCAGATTCAGTGATTCAGTTCTGACAGAAAGTTCTGAACTTTTTTTCTTCTGGTAAAACAAAAACTACAAAGTCCTTAAAAGGGGAAACATGTATGATCCACTTCATCTGAGGTTGGTGGAGGTGATGTGGTCGGACAGCAGCATGTCTGTTTATCAGGAGGCTGTTGAACTATCAGAACATCACGGCTCTGTAGAAGAAGGGTCCATGTGCTGAACTGGCCCCCCTGTAGTTCATGTTTATCATAAAATTAAAATCTGACCCCAAACTGCTGAGTAAGAGCTCTTTAACATAAAAAAGGGTAAAAGAAGTAAAAACCTCTATGATGGGAGTTAAAAAGAAAATTAATAAAATGACATAAAATAAACATGAAGAACTTTAATGAAAATGTCTGGAGCCTCTTCTGAAAAACATCATCACTGATCCTGAGGTCTGTGAGTTTGGACCTGCTTCAGTCCAGCTGTGGGACCACCTGCTGACCATCATCATTCATTCTTCTTCTTCTTCTTCTTCTGTCCTCCTGTAGTGGGCTGAGCGAGGGTGCGAGCGCTTCGTCTGCTGTTCAGGTGAGCTCTGATCAGACTCAGTCACACTCAGGTTTTTGTGTTTTCGATATTTTATTACTCAGAGAGGAAACTTCAGATAACGCTCGTGGATACTCTAACACTCGTGGATCCAACAGGTGGAAACGCCGGGATGGCAGCAGCTTATTCTGCCCGTCAGCTCGGAGTTCCTGCGACCATCGTTGTTCCGAGTGTCACGCCGAACCCCACGGTGGAGAGGCTGAAGGACGAGGGGGCGTCTGTGATCATCCACGGCAAGGTCAGAGAGTGTGTGTGTGTGTGTGTGTGTGTGTGTGTGTGTGTGTTTCTGCAGCATGAAGACTTTTAGACACTCAGGTTGGAGACTGAGGAACTCTGTCTTTACAGGCTCTGAATGAAAGTATCGCGTACGGAGAGCAGCTGGTGGAGAACAACCCCGGCTGGATCTTCATCTCCCCTTTTGATGACCCTCTCATCTGGTAAGACTTGTTCTGGACACTCCTGAAGAAACATCGAGTGATCCTCATGTCAGCGAGAGAAACAGATAAAAGAGAGAGATGGATATAAAAGGACTGATAGAGACACCTCCTTATCATGGAGCTGCAGTCACAGAGGCTGAGAAGACGGGACTGAGGAAT
>OY660875.1:675000-680000 GCA_962446985.1 Xyrichtys novacula
TTTTATTTTCATTTGATCAAACAGAAATTATTTTAACACGTAAATTCAGAAAAAAGAGAAAGGAAATAAAATTTATAAAAAAGTAAAACAAGTGCGTAAATAAATAAATAAATAAATAAATGAATAAATAAATAAATAAATAAATGAATGAATAAATAAATAACAGCTAAAGTGAACCGGAGGGTGGCCGGTTTGTCAGTCTGTATCTCAGGAAAGGGAAACATCGAACAAAGTATTTATAGAAGTAAAAAAAGTTTATTTGGCCTCTGGTAGTAAAATAAATAAAGGAAGAGGAAATAAATGATTACACATGCAGGTACAAAAACATAAAAATGTTTATGACCATATAAATACGATGCAGACAATAAAAAATCGTTATTAAACTCATTAAAGTAAATAAATTAATCCATCGGCCCTGTCGACGTAAATATTCATGTTCAGTTAAACTATAGATCAAACATTCACCAATCAATCAATTCTCTTCTAACCCTCATTAAAAAAGAGGGAAAATCAATAAATAAGGAACGATAGAAAACACCAGACCACCTCAGCACAACTGAACCCAGAACCAGAATCAGAACCAGAACCAGAACTCAGACAGTAAAGGACGGGTCATAGATCCTGTTTGTGTTTGTTTACAGCGCTCAGAGTTTAACGAAGAAGGACGAGGATGTCACATGACTCAGACGCCGTCCTGATCCTCCTTCACAGTCACTTCATGATGTTTCCTGTTAAACTTTTGTGGGTCAGTAAAAACGCTGACAGGAGCTTTAATCAGACACTCTGCTCGTCCACCGATGAATGAGTGAATAACCGTCTCTGACCTCTGACCCTCAGCAGTCTGAAGCCTGAAGGCCGCTGTCACTGAAGAGGCTGTTTATGGGTCACGCCCCCCCCCAGGTCACATGACCACAGCAGAGGTCTTTCCATTAAAGTGGGCCTGGATTGGCTGCGTCTGATTGGCTGGCCTGTGAGGGCTGTGGCTCTTTCCCCGACTGCTCATTGGTCAGAGCGAGGTCATTAAAGGAGGATTATGTCAGAGAGGAGGGGGCACAGCTGTGAGGGAGGGGGGCAGATGATTGGTTCCCTATGAGGGGGGACATTCCTGAGGTTCCTGCAGAGACAGAGGAGTTGTTGTCGACTCTGAAATAATCAGGAGAGAAAAACAGAGACGGTCTGAGGGTCTGAAGGTCTGAGGGTCTGAGGGTGTGAGGGTGTGAGGGTCTGAGGGTCTGAGGGTCTGAGGGTCTGAGGGTCTGAGGGTCTGGGGGTCTGAGGGTCTGAGGGTGTGAGGGTCTGAGGGTCTGAGGGTCTGAGGGTCTGAGGGTCTCTGCAGCAGGTGATGACCACCTGACTAAGGTCCGACTGTTTTAGAACTATCTCAGTGTTTTTCTGATTCTGGTGCCAAAAGTTTTTGGTCTTTTTAATGGAATTTTTTAGAAAAGGGTAAAAAATATTTGCTCAACAATAAAGTGACTGAAGTTTATTTCAAAATGATAAATTAAATCTTTCCAACTTTCTTAAAGAACATCGACCCGACCTCTCAGACTCTTCTGTGTTTTATAACCGTGAAAAAAAAACAATTGTACATTTATTTTTTGACTGTTTTCATGTTCAATTTTATTGGATTGAGGTTGAAAATTTATTTGAAATGTTGTTTGGATGTAAAACCTGCAAAAGAGAGAGATATTATTTATTTAGAACAAAAGAACATGGACTGAAGTTAAATTATTATTATCGTTAAATCTTTTCACTTTGGAAGATTTAAAAAAACATAAATGTAAACAGTCTAAAAAGAAACTGAATATCCAAAAGTTAAATAATGAAAAGATATTTTAAAACATGAACTGGACCAACGAAACTCTGAGATCCTCTCTATTAACAGAACTGAATATTTGATCCTCATGTCTTCATTTATAATTTATGTATCTTTGTCGGCCGGACTTTGAATTTTTTTTTCTTTTCATTCTTTTTTTTCTGCAGAGTCTTGATTCGTCTTAAATGAGCAGCTGCTCCATGTTCAATAATACTGAAAAAAAACAGCCTGACTCCGATCCTTCCAGCTGACTCTGAAGAGTTTCTCTGTTTACTTCGTTTATTTTTGTCTTTCCTCAAACATCTCCTCCTCCTCCTCACTTTCTGAAGAAGACTGACAGCAGAGCAGAGAGGAGCAGAGAGGAGCAGAGAGGAGCAGGAGCTCAGATCTGGCTGGAACTGGCCTGGTCCTGAACCATCTGCTCTGAGAAGGTGTCCGGTTTAGCAGCAGTGACATAACAGGAGCCGGAGTCAGGGGCCTTACATAAAGAGCCCGTCCTAAAGGAGACAAAACAGGCGTCAGAGGCCCCGCCCCTTTAGGACGGACAGTGTTGTTGTCGTAGAGGAGAAAAGAGACGTTTCCATGGTGACGGTGGTCAAGTGAACAGAGGAACCACAGTAAGAGGGTCCCTGCTGGACCTCAGAGAGGTTTCATAACTCACCTCAGAGGTTTTTCCTCATCATTATTTCCTCATTTTCAATCTTTAGTCAGAGGAAATGTTTGTTTTTATTTCATGACTCATTAAACTGTCAATTAAAACTCGGCCAATCATCTCGCTCTTTTCTCGTAGAGTTGGGGTCACTCTCTGGAGTCGAACTCCATCTCTATCTTTAGTTGGTGTATTCTGGACTCTCTCTGATCTCTGGTCAGCCTGTTTGTCGATTGTTTTTGTAGGTGATGGAGGTCAGCCGGCAGAAGGTCCAACAGTGACGGAGGAACATCGCCCCCTAGTGCCACAGAGGTGGACATGCGTCTGTGGATATCTCTGCTCTCTCCTGGTGCTGCAGTATAACCGTGTGAATGAATGACCGTCTGTTTTTACCGACTGCATCTTGGACGTTTTCAGGACAATAAGGACACGGAGTTCGTACATGAAGACATTTCTTTATTGTGACACAGAAATCTCAAATGCCATCTGATTCTTTACATCTGTATAATCCTTTTAGATATGTTAAGTTTCTGATGTGCAGAGGTAAGACAGTAAAAGTTAAGTTAATGCAACCATAAATAATTGTAATAAATATCAAGTAAATGTACAGCACACATTTTAACGCAACACCTCTTTGTATGGACATGTCCTTTTTCATCACCTCGTCTCCTTTCCTCCTGCAGAGGAAGGAGGAGGAGGAGGAGGAGGAGGAGGAGGAGGAGGAGAGTGTCCTCGTTAGCAGCGCTGCGTCACCCTTCAAAGGAACTGAACCCAAAACTGGCAAGCAATTCAGCAATCCCATAACGCCGCGGCGTTTCAGTTCAATCCGAGTAAAATGGCGATTTGACTCACACAAGAGAACATGTTTCACCATGAGTAGAAGAAATCGAATCCATCTGAGAACAAGACGAGAAGGTGAGAAGATTTACTGTTTCTCCAAAATTCATTAAAAAAAGAACAACACCTCAAACCGGAGCGGATCCACCCTCCACTCCGGGCCGGGCTCGCTCCGGGGTTTCAATCTTTTTCTTGGAAGAGTAGTGCAAACAAAAACGAGGAGGTGAAGTGACTCAGCAGTTCATGAACAGAAATGACCTTATTTACAGCTTCCTGTTTGGAGATGGAGGAACGAAGAAGAAGGAGAAGAAGAAGAAGAAGAAGAAGAAGAATCCTGATGATCGTCCTTCACTCCAGAGAAAAACATGGAAGGCAGGACTCCAGGAGAAACCGCCGCCGCCGCCTGCTCCCTCAGCATCTGAGAGTGTGTGTGTGTGTGTGTGTGTGTGTGTGTGTGTGATGGGGAGCGAGGGAGGGGCGAGCGAGTTGTTGTTGCACATTCAGTAGCAGAAGCACGCGAACATCATGAGAACGTCGCCGTCTTCCCGTTTTCACGAAACAACGAACCGCAGAATCAGACCCAGCAGGCCTCTCCGTGACCCCTGACCCCTGACCCCCACGCCGCCAAAGCTACTCAGAAAGATCTGAAACCAGAGCGCGGTTTCATGAACTAACGGACTGATATATGACTCTGTACAGGTTTGTAATAATACGGCGTCTCAGAGGGTCGGACTTCAGAGACGTCAGCGACACTGAATGACCACGTATGATGACCTCATGACCTCCGCCTGCTCACAGCTGACGTGGTCAAAGGGAGGCAGCAGCGTCACCGCAGGAAGTCGGACCTCCGTCTCAAACATGGAGGTGAGAGAGAGAGAGAGAGAGAGAGAGGGAGAGAGAGAGGGAGAGAGAGAGAGAGAGAGAGAGAGAGAGAGAGAGAGAGAGAGAGAGAGAGAGGGAGAGAGAGAGAGAGAGAGAGGTCCAGGGTCCGGAGAGGCGGTCTCAGTCCGTCCCTCAGGTGTGCGCTCGGTTCAGCAGAAACTGAAATCCTAGAGTCGATCCTGTGTAGATCTGAAGTCCTCTTACATAGATGTTAAACACATAGAAGCTGCAGTCAGCCCCTCTGTGTAATGGAGGAGGGTCAACGCCATTCTCAAACTCAACCACAACAGACCCTCAGAAAACCGCGTCAGATCATCGTCCCTGAATTCACGTCAAATATGTCGAAGGTCAAATCCAGTGAAGGTGAAGAGCAGGAGGAGGTGAGTCTGAACATCTGAAACCAAAACTCATGTGTTCATGGAGATGGGGGGGGGGGTAAATAAGGAGGGCAGAGGGGGAGCAGGGACACCCGGGGGTCAGGTCTCCTCAGCCGCTCAGCGGGTCCTCGCGGTAGTGGATGGCGTATCGCAGTTTGTCCAGCATCACGTCCAGAGAGGTGTACTGGGGCAGCTTCACCATGAACATGCAGGTCTCCACCCGGATGTACCGAGAGTCCGGCTGACCTGGAGTCAGGGACACAGACAGGGGAGTCAGAGAAACATGTAGATGTCTTTATATCAGGAGAGACAGGATGAGGATCTAGAATGAGGATCTATGAGCAGAAGGTCAGAGCTGTGAGGACTGAAGATAGAGAGGCTGCAGAGAAGATAACAGGAAGAGTCATGGTCCTTATCTCCAACTCTGACTCTCTGTTTG